>QPKB01000012.1:3782203-3934341 GCA_003546025.1 Camphora micrantha | reverse complement strand
TTAGCCATTAGCAATCAGCTCCATTCATCCGCGTTTAGGCTATCCCCAGTGAATCTTTGCATCATGTCCACTCATCCATTGGCTATCTCCCTCCCACGTTAAAAATACATACTGTCCACAATGAATACTCTCCCTCAACAATGGATGTTTTTAAATTTTATCAAAATAGGAGTTGATTTCACTGTAAATTTATGTTTGTGTACAAGCTTTTTCAGTGTAGAAAGTGAAAATACTTTGTGTGCTATGGAAATTGACATTTGATACAATCTTTTTTTTTCTCAAGAAAAAGTGGAAAATGAGCTCACCTTTTCTTTTCTTTTCTTTTTTTTTTTCAGAAAATTGATTCTGATTGGAGAGGGAAGGGGAGGGACATACTTGATTTTCCATAAAATGCGAAAAAGGTTTTTCAAGGGATTCTTCTTTTCCAAGCGATGCACAAACGGGTATATAATTACAAAACATAATTAACACAATCTTATACTTATAAATTGTATGTATTGATTCTTTTATCAATTATGTGACTAAAAGTCCTATTTTGGTAAAACTTGAGGATATTGACATGCAGGTGGGATGGCAGAAAGAATAATGCCACCGTAGGCTAAATTGCAGCAACTTAGTCATCATCATGGCTGTGAATTTCATGTTGTTTGGATGAGATTTTCAAGACTTTTCGTTTCCATTAAACTGAAAAAAAAATTACCCCTAAAAAACTTAGTCCAATTCTTCGATCCATTTTGGTCCTAAACTAAGTAAAATAATTTACATTATTTCAAGATTTAGTATTTTAATATATTATTTTTTACATAGATATTTATACTTCTAATATTTTTTTGGAAACGTAACTTCAAAAAAGTTTTCATTAAAATTATAAATTAACTGAAATATTTTAATTCGGCGGGCAAACCGAAATGAAATCCAAAACAAAATTAACAATTATGGACATCATGCTTATCCAGATGAGAAAACTAAAGTGACCTATATATACCAACCCAAAGGAACTACGTGGATGAAGAATAGAATTAGTAGCACCCAGTACTCATTCAAGATTGCGTGGTGTTGGCACCTCCATATCACACACATTTTTAGAATTGATCCCTGGATGTTCAAAACTTAGTTAATAAAATCACACTCAGCCAATAGACCAACTTAAAAAGAAGAAAAAAGTGTACAATGAACAGCAGTCTTTGGTACAAGATCAGTCCATGAGGTTAGGATCATATCTTCTCTGTGGTTTCCAGACTTATGGTCCATCCACAGTGGTCCCCACCATTTGAACGGCTTGGATTGGGAAAAGCATGTGATCTTTATTTACAGTAGAAGCATGCACGTGTATACAATATGGTAGCCTTGCTGAGTGCCAAATAGGGCTTCTTCAAAAGTTGACACAATAAGTTCTGGGACTCCCACGTGAGGAGTGTGACGTTTGCTTGGGTTGTGTTAAAGTGGAGGAGGAGTTGTTACTTGTACTGTCCCCATCCGACCATCCTCTCTACTGTCAAGGCCCATTGTCAGGTCAGGCTCCACCACCTTTCCTTCTTCTTTCCCAATTTATTACAAGGGATTCTGGTGTGTTAGATGTCCCTTTCCCAGATATGTTGGATTATAGTTTGTTTGCAGATGCATGAGAACTCAAAAGAGTCTTTGAATTTAGGATAGTTGAGGCCCTTGAAAACTCAAACCATGCAAATGACCACTAACAAGATTGAAATGCAGGTTACTAATTAGATCATAAAGGTGCAGGTTAGGTGGTGGCTTCTCCATTCTCTTGTTAGCTTTTGATTGTTTTTTTCTTTCATTCTAGCAATGTTATATACAGGTCCTATAGCAACTCAGCAAAGGTTTGGGTCAAGTGTACTAGACTAGAAAGACTGCCAGCCTGCCACCAAACTTTGTATCAGAAAGGTACATTGTCATCTTATTAGACTATACATGTGTGGGTCCTGATATTGGGTGCCAAAAGATTCACATTCTTTACTACCTATTCCACATGCCTGTAATTAAGTGACCTGTGAATGGAGACTGGAGACTAGAGTCTACAGCAGTCTCACAAATATAACCCACATTTTATAAATATCATTATATATATTTTTAATTATCTGTAAAATGATTTTCTGATAATATATTTGTTTCTTTAAACTTATTACTAAACATGAGATTGGCATGATGATAATAAAGATTAGTTTTAATTTATGTAACATTTTACCAACAGTTACACATTTTTTGCCGAACAATTACTGAAGGGACCTTTCTCTCCTGGACCTTTTATAATTTTCAAGTTTTTGGCTTTTTGCTACAAGTTTGCTAAAGGGACTTGTCTTGACATGGACACAAATAAAACCTCTACTGATGATGGGGAGGACAATACCATGCAGATAGTGGACTCCAATCATCACAAATTGTGCTTCCCATCAATTGAGTAAAATTATGTTATTTAAAATGAACCTTAAAGGGCTAAAGAATATATAGCAATAATTTGTGAGATTTAGAAAATGATGATAACATAAAAGATCAAGAAAATAAAAAGGGTTGCAAGGAAAAACTTCTTTAACAATGTTGAGATCTCAAAATTTCCAATTCACAACCAAATAAAATTGTTCTAAAAGTCAGGTTGGACCAGCCTCCCCCCACCCAATTGAAATTGAACCACTACATGTCTTCAGCCACATATTTAACCGCTGAGCCACATAAACTATTCAAATTAGCCAAATTTGAATTGGCCAGAAAAGACTAAATGTAACATTGTAATTTGTAATTCTTTTCATTATAAACATTTAAAATTTTTAAATTTTCAGTATTTTGGAAAAATCAAACTAATCTTTAGTCTCTAAACATTTCTTATGCAATATAATTATTTTAAATTGTTAATTTAATTTATTTATTATAATTCTAATTCTAATAACACCACCTACCAAAATGGACCATTGGTGGTAGATCTGATATTTATTTTACATTTATAGCGTGCCCCTAGACTAGATGAAATGGTTCCTAATTGGGAAATTTTTCAATAAGGCTTTAAGGTTTTGCCTTATCTAAAAAAAGGACACAAATTTTAAAACTTTTCAAATTAGTTACTAAGTTTTTCTGTAAGTTTTCAATTAAAAAAATTTAGTCATTTAAAGGTATTTTCTTATGACTTCTTCCCTCAATATTTTGAAAACTCCTAAATTACCCTTCATTTAAAGTCGTGACATGGTTTCAGCAGCCACTACATGCAGTCGATCGCTATAGGAACACTGGTTGCCCATGATTGCCGTAAGGACGCTGGTGAAGGAAATGAGGAAAATATAGAAGAAGTGAATGAGAGTTTTATTTCAATAAAAGGTAATTTGGGTATTTTAAAAAATAAAAAAATTTGTTGGAAAATAATTTTAAATGGACGGATATTCTTGATTGAGTACTTCCTGCAAAACTTATGGACTAATTTGAAAAATTTTAAAACTTATGTTCTTTTTTAAAATAAGGCAAAAACTTAAAGCCTTTTTTGAAAATCTCCCTTTCTAATTACAATGGATACGTCCAATGCACCCTTCCTATGGCTCATTTCACCCACATAAGTCTGATAAATCTCCCCATGAAAAATCCCAAGAGGACATGGGTATGGAATAGGATCATTTCTCTACTTAGAATATCAAAAGATAATAGATATGATTAGATGGAACTCTGAAACTTCCAAAGTTCCAATCTCACTTAAAATACTCATACACCCTCTCACAGAAATCAGTAATGCATACATAGGAGCCAGAAGACAAATAAATGTGCAAACAGTCACCACTAGTTTAAGAGAAATATACATATAAAGCAACTATTTTTAAATTTTCCTTAGTCTTGTACAATGTCATATCAATCATCTATGATAAATTATCTAATCTAGTAAACCCTCTGGAAACCCAATGCAGATGAATAGAGCCTGCATAAACCCCAGAAGATTTTTCATTAGAAAAAAAAGGAAAAAAAGAAAGAAAACCAACCTGAAAACCCAAAGGAGTCCAATTGCTGAAGCTGCAGAAACCCAGTAGAGCTTCTTCTTCAAACATTGAACAAGTCATTCTTCAGCTCTCCATTTTTACCATTTTCCACGACAAACCCACCAGAACAATCACAGAAAAAGAAACTACAAATATTTTCAAAAAATTGTAGAAGGAAAAGAAGTCTATCTTAAAAAAAAATCAATGGTAAAGTCCCCAGAGAAGGAAACAACCCACCAAATTACACAATTTGCAGAATGCAGATGGGTTAGCTCCAGATTTCTTCAATGGAAGGACAAAAGAACCAGTTCTGTTGTTGTTTCCACAGACACCCACACCAATCTTCGTGCCTATGAAGCCTTCAGACTTGTTCAAGCACAGTCCTGGGTTCCCACTCAAATCCAAATTCCTCCCAAGTCTATTTAAAAACCCAGCATCAAAAGGCACTACTCCTCCCAACATGTTCCTGCTCAGATTCAAATGGTATATATGTGAAAGGTTTTTCAACCCCACAGGAATTTCACCTGTCAGGTTGTTGTTCTGCAGAGACAAGGTGCTGAGATTCCTAAGCTGGGAAAAGCTCTCTGGGATGACGCCTGAGTATCCTGAATTTGCAAGCCTCAGCTCCTGCAGTCTCACCAGCCTCCCAATCTCAGCAGGCAAAGGCATGAACATGGGATTGTCATCCATAATAAAGTACTGGAGGCTCTGCAGCATTGACATCCCAGCTGGGAACTTCCCTTTCAATCTGTTGCTACTTAGAGCCATGAAAACCAACGAACTGAGGCTCTGCAAGCTATCTGGAATGTTTCCAGTAAGTGAATTCGAGCTCAAATCAAGCTTCTGGAGAAGACCCATTTGCCCAATCGATTCAGGGATGGAGCCTGTTAGAGAATTATAGCTCAAGTCGAGGCCCACCAAGTTCTTCAGCTTTCCTATCTGGTCAGGAATGCTGCCTGTGAGAAAATTGTAGCTCAAATCGAGATGTACAAGAGAGGTCAAGGTGGAGATTTCATCTGGGACTTTCCCATGAAGGTGGTTTTGGGAGAGAGTAAGGATTTGAAGAGATTTTAAAGAGGAGATTTTAAGTGGTATTGATCCTACAAGTGCCTGGTTTGATCTGAGGCTGAGCTGTTGAAGAGGAGAGCTGGTCTTCTGAGCTGTCTGTTGGGGTATAGAGAAGGCTGTTTTGGTGTGTGTGAAGCAGTTAAAGAAGAAGACAGATTCAAGGTAAGGAAGGTTGAAGATTTGGGAAGGGAAGACTGCTGTTTTCTTGCAGGTTGGGTTGGGTGGGGTTCCAAAATCTAGCCTAGAAACATGGAGGTGGTTGTCTTTTCCAAGCTTGCATGCAAGACCAGGCCATGAAGAGCCTGGCTTACATGGGGTTGGATTGGATAGCCTCCATTTTCTATCAGATGACATGGTTTCCATTATGTGGAAAAGGGTCTCTGTTTCTGAAGAGTCCATGTTAATGTTCATGGGCTCAAAGTGCTGGGGTTGGTGTTGAGCATTGGTCGAAAAGGAAGGGACCAAGAACAGTGCCTGAAGGGAGAGCAGAAAGAAGAGGAAGGAAGACCACATTGGAGTTGTTGAGAAGGAAAATGATGTATAAGATGGTTGGGCTCTCTCTGGACTTTGGCAAAGCAAAGGATTTGCTTTTCATTCAAGTTGTTAGGACTTGAGATCTGTGAAATTGAGAGCATTCAAGTTGTTAGGACTTGAGATCTGTGAAATTGTGATTGAAGTGATGGTTGGGTTATTTAAAAAAATAAAAAAAAAAAAGTGATGGTTGGGTCATGACAATGAGTGGGCTTTTGAAAATTATTGTAGGGTCAAGAGGATTGAAAGGAAAACTGAGAACAGAACTGATTGAGGACAAATGTGTTCCATACCTCTCTGTCTATCTGATAAACTACCCAAATCTCTACAAAACAGGGAAATGGATCACCGTACTTCCATTCTTATAGTAGAAATCTTGATTATACCCTATGCCATGTTTTTGGAATTGCATGTTTTGATTATCTTTCACTATGTGAGCAAACAAAGTCTATAGTACAGTCATCTAAAATGCACCTTTCAGATATGCAATGGGACAAGAAAGATATCTCTGTTTTGGTCCATCCTTAAGATGACTTAACATTTTTTTAGGAGGTTTTTTGGAACATTTTTTTTCTTTGTCATCAGCAGGTTCCTAAATCCTAATGCACCATCTTTAATTGTTCTACTCTTTACATCTTTCCTAGTAGCTCCGAGTCGTTGTCCTCACTCTCCATGTTTAAACAGGGAAGGTCTATAAGAACTTGAGACACTCCAACTATATATACAACCCCTACAACCAAGGATTCTACAACAAAAAACAGGCACCCCCACAAACAATCTAAAAATCCTCTAAATTCCTCTTAGTCAATCCTCTTGACTTTCCCATCCACCTAAGAAATATAACAGTTATGATACTTCTTCTCTGCTTTCATTCCGTTTCTATATCCAACTCTTATATGAATGTCGTGCAATGTTGGTGCTTAAAGAAGACATGTTGCACAATTAGAAGTATTACAAGAAACATTTACACCAGCGGCTAAAATGACAATAGTATGTATCATAGATTAAGCCCTGCATCTCAATATAGTCAATTTGTCAAATCGGCGTCAAGAATATTTCTTAAAAATATCTGTATTTGTCACTTTTCATCCTACGTCCTTCAAATGTGGTAACATTCATTCTAGCATTTGTAATTGATATCCTTGATTCACCCATGTTTAACAACTACAAGCACTTTTTTTCATCTTCCAAAAAAAAATACACGCCTTCTCGAAAACGAGTAGTGCTACTTGGACAAACTTTTTGGACAGAATTTTGGACAAACCCTATGGTATGCATTGAATATCATAGGGGATATTCAAAGCATACCATAGGGTTTGTCCAAAATTCTGGCCAAAAAGTTTGTCCAAGTAGACTTTTTGCTCGAAAACTGATCATTGGTCATTTCACATGCAGGATCTCAAATTTGTTAGCAAGTATGAAGTAGCTTTCCAAAAATGGCAAAATCACTTTTTTATACGTAGATACAAAATAGAGATTATAGTAATTTTGAAAGTTTTGGAGACAGATTGAAAACAATATGTGCCAATTTCTCTGAAAAATATGGTCATCATAATCTATTGGTATTTATTTTATATTTATAAATTGTTTTGTATATTTGAGTACCTATAGTGCTAATGATAAATGCCATATTTTTCCTAATTTATAAGAACCTTAAAAGCCTATCATTATCGTTATGAAAAAAACCTCAAGGCGTTAGTAGAAGTAACATAAATACTTTTTTATACTCTTCCTTAAGTGAAGCCCACTCCTTAACAATTTTTACAACATTCTCTTGCATTCAACGGTGCGATTAGATATAATTTCCTAATTTCATTTTTACAATTCGAACATCTCTCATTTCCAATAGTTTTCAATTTTGTTTTCTAAAAGTTTTCGAGTACCAGAGGAACGCCTACCCAGTTTTTTTCATCTATTTCTTGGCACCTATCATTACCAAAGAGTGAGAGAGGGAACATGAATATTTTCTTGGTAAAACTCCACCCAGCCCCATCCATGAGTTCCCAAAGGTTTTTTTTTTTTTTTTTTTTTTTTAGAGCCCAGTTGCCTTGCTCAAGCAAACAACTATCATAATTGGTATACAGCAGTTGCCGAATAAGGTACTGGTTTAATTCGAAATGCTACATAGGTTAATATATATATATATATATATAGTTCCACCTAAAGCTTCCTTAAACATAAATAGTTTATATCATATGGGAGTCCCTTTAAAAATGGAAAAAAAATAAATAGAAGGTATGTCCTGTATGGTCCAATTGGTAGATGAAAGTAATAAATTCAGCAAAAGGGTATGACTATAATGGCACCTTTAGCTCATTTGCCAAATCTGCTGCCAACCAGTGAAATAGTTAATTTTTGTGGTTTCAAAAATGGAACTGGATGTCTAATTGTCTTCTCACTTAAACCCTCTAGCAAGAAGTTTATATGGGGGCAGCCCCATGCATTTATGGGTGGCAAACAGGTTCGGTTGGGTAAATACGAGTTGGGTTGTCCCAAGGAATCTACAAGTTGAAGTCCAATCTGTATCTGACCCGTTTATTAAAGTACCAAACTACTTCAATCCGCACCCAATGCGAGCCAACTCGACCCAATGTAATTTTTTTTTCCATTATTCTCTGTTGAACATCTTCATGTCATCTCCCTCTTTTATACACCTCACCACACCACAAGAACAGAAGAAAGCTCCCACACACCATCCAACCTTCCATGTCTAACCAAGTCCATGTTAGACCCTGAGCCATCATCTGACAGCTCCACACCGAGTACCACCTGCACTCACCACATTTTCATCTAGGACTGCTTCTTCAGAACCTCATGTTTGAGATTCTTCATAGCCTAACTGTTAAGACGATAGTACGTACCTTTGTCCTTAGTTATGTCCATCCCCTTCTTGAATTGGAGCTTCCAGAGGAATGGAGGAAATAGATCTTGGAAAACGACTGAATGGGATATTGTCATATCTAAAGGATATGATTATGGTGGAGCTGTGGCAGCCTCAGGCACTTTTTCAGAAGAGGATGTGTTGGAGGTGTGATTGGGGTGTGTGTTTTGCAAACGAGAGGATTCCACAATAGAAAAGAAAATTAATTGTTCTGATTTTCCAAGCAGGCAGCTCCGTATTGTTTGTTTTGGATATGTTATTTTTTATGTAAAAAGGAAAATATGTACTATTTTTTTGTCGAAAAAGATGATTTCCTTCTCCTATAAAAGGGTAGCAATGCAAGATTCCTCTCCTCTCCTGTGTCAAGAAAAATCAGCAGATCAAGGAACTCTCTTGTTGCATTAAAAAGTATAATGTGGCCAACTTTGTTTATTTCGTTTGATGTTATAATGTGGATTATTTGGGTTACATGAGTCAATTCTAACCCGACCCCTTATATAGAACCTGATCTGTGACCAACTTGTATAAGATACGAGTTGAGCTAAGTGGGTCAGAGACAAATTGATTTTGAGGGTCAGATTAGATTTAATCACCTCTACCTGCACTTCCTATTTCCTATTTTCATTGTATGTATGAAAACTATATATAGAAATCCATCTACAGGTTTTAAGCTACCCCTTCATGTTTAAGCAAGTTCCATAGGCTTGTTATCATCATTTCAACTCCTTTCTCTTTCAGGAGAAAACTTTGCTATGTTGATAATATTTTTCTATTCAGGAAAATTAAGAAACTTAATGCTTTAAGTTCAAATTTACCAATGAAGAATATTAAAAGGTTGCATTATTTTCCCGATATTTACGCTATGTTAGGCCCTTTCTTTATCAATCAGATGCACCTATCACTAATGGTATATTGATGATAGTTTATCAAGTGCCTCTGAATACTGGCAACTAGTTGGTGCAATCAAGTGTATCAATTTATGGTTAATCAAGATTCAAAGTGTGTATCATATTGAGTTTGTGGTCAATAAATTATGACAACTTAGACTAGATATTTCATTAGTAGTTAATCTAGTGTATCAATTTATGGATAGACTTTGCATCCATTTCTTGTTCTATATAGTCAAGAACTTCCCCAAATCTAACAGTAATATAACTGGGTAATTGGTACAAAATTGCTTGGGTGAAGTCTCTTCATGAATCCCATGTTTATCTTAATTGTGGCTCAAGTGGTAGACATTTTGCACAAAAAAGTTGATGACTTACACTTTCATCACCGACGGGACATGCTGACCATCTATCCTGAATGAACTATAGTGCATTACCAAAATAACTTCATAAATTAATCGTGGTAGATAAGAATTGTTTGGCTATTTATAAAAGAAAGATGATAGAGATCAGTAACATAATCACTAACTCAACAAGGGGTTGCCCAGTTGGTAGAGAACCCCATTTCTCACCTTACTGCTCAAGGATCATTCTCTGGGTTCTCTCCTCGTGGTGCATGTTTCTCTCCCCGTAAGAACAAGTTTTGTAAGGAACGTTTGATATATATTATTCTATCTTTCACTTACAGCTCAAGCTTTTGATTTTTCTGATTATTAACATGGTATCAGAGTTGAGGGTGTGTTTTAAATTACTCATACCCACCTTAAATCCAACAATTATTAAATAAACGACTTTGAAACCCACTTTTAATAGGCGCACTTCGGGTTCATCGCCCTTTAACCCCACCATTCACCATCCCTAATGTAAACAGACATGAAAACACTTCCGGTTGTGTCTTCTTATCTATCATTTTCTTTGTGGTAATGTACAAAGAGCAGCTATTTTACATGACCAGTTTCGTTTCATCTTGAAAAATTATTGTGGGATCCCCATCATACAAGTTATGGGAGGTTTCTAATTTAATATGCCAAATTGTCATAGACAAGCACATGAACAATATAATATAAGATGATGATGGTAATGATGCATGCTTGAATCATTCTACCAGAATTACAGCAGCACCTTTTCAAAGACAACAAAATCAACAAACAAAAACCGGCGGAGATGAGAAGTTAGAAGGATCTTTATCACTTGGCTCCAACAGAATATATATATAAGTAAAAAATCAAACCAAGTTGAAGTGATTGGAGGAGAGTTTAGAGACAAAACACAAGAGGGTCTTGATTCCCTCCTTTTCCATTTGTGTTATTGCTTTTGTTTTATTATTATTATATGATGATAATGAAGGATGAGTATAATATATGTAATGGCATTTTCTCATCTAATATCAAATTATATGTGGTCAATATCAATATCAATATCAAAGAATGGCATGTTACTATTGTTATTTATTTATGTGCCACAATCTACTTGAAAGTGATCTTGCTGTGCTTTTGGTATGATGTTGGTGACAAATATTTACCTAATTTTAGGTGTGTAGGGTTTTCCTTTTATGTATTAAACCCGCGCATTTCACATATTGACCTGATCTACATAGGAGCAGCTGGCACAAGTTTTATTCCAAACTGAATTTCCATACATTGTGAAATTGAAAAGATGTGACTCTACATTTCACACATGATCAATCTAACAATGTATATAGCGTTTAGGATGTGAGATTTGACAAATGCAAGCAATTAAGGCCTGTTTCTTGCAAGGAATGCATAGAAATTGAATATATATAGGATTTCTTTTTTTTCTTCATCATCATCATCATAATCAAAACCTTGTCT
Source organism: Camphora micrantha (assembly GCA_003546025.1). NCBI lineage: Eukaryota > Viridiplantae > Streptophyta > Magnoliopsida > Laurales > Lauraceae > Camphora > Camphora micrantha. Next base: position 3,923,177 of record QPKB01000012.1, on the reverse strand, counting down.
CAACTATGTTGGGTCCGCTTCATAAATTATATTTCTAACTGTATATGGAGATATTCATGTGCAATTAGAAATGAAGATCAAAAGTGAATGGTGAGGATACTAATATAAATTCCTCTTGAGTGTGCACATGCTAACCGAGTCAAGCCCCTGACAAGTCGACCTCAAGTCTAACTCCACCCTTTTGACAAGCCTAGCCAACATCAAGTTGGCGACCCAAGCGGCAAATAGCTAGGACCTAGCTTTCACAGGACTTGTGAGATGTGAGAAGTGGAGTTGAGCCAACTCCACTTCTAACATCTAGCTTGACTTGTTCTCAGCTCTAATCACTTTGTATCCTTTCACCACAAGATTAAAAAAACCAAATTCATGTCCTTTCCTTCTCATAATACAAAACAAAGCAAAAATTAGTTGGAAACAGAGGGGGATATTCTTCAGTTCAACAAGAAGGTTTCATTTGTCCCCCTTCTGGTGTCTCGTTTTCCCATTATCAATCTGACTTCGTCCATGGCACCTCTCTCTCTCTCTCTCTCTCTCTCTCTCTCTCTCTCTCTCTCTCTAACCGGCTTTAGTCAGAGATAAGCACTCATCTATTGAACATATTACTATATGACCCCAATTGGAACATCTAGCTTCCAACCATATTCACAGAAAAAGGGCATTTCAGTATAATTCTGTCCAAACTGGGGGTGTTTCTGAGCAGGAATCTTATATATAGTGAGAGCCTGTTATTCCAAGACTCCACCACTTTAACGCAATACTTACCAACCAACATGGTACATCTTCCTTCTCCTTTTTGATATAATATTGGAGCTCTGATTTTTCTTCTTTCTCATAGTTCTGTAAATAACGCAATGCAGGAGAAAGGTGATGGAGGTGAAATTGAAGGAAAGGTGGACTGGAAAGGAAGACCAGCCATTAAAGGAAAGCATGGTGGACAACATATCTCCCTGCACGTACTCGGTAATAATACTATAGTATCTAACATACCCTTGTATGTAATATTAATTGTGCGCGCCCATGTGCATGGATAGCCAAGTGGGTGCGTCCAATGTTCTACAAATCAGTTAATCAAGTTTAGGTAATTGAACCAAAACTGCAATATGGTTGCGGTTAGGTTCTACTAAAAATGCTTGCCTATAGTTAGAGTTAATTGTGGGATTCAACTATATATCAAACTAGTTCAATGTTGTTGATTGTTGACGCAGGAATCTTTGGTTTTGAGAATATGGCGTCTATCGCGCTGGCTGTGAACCTTGTCACCTATATGAATGGAGTGATGCATTATGACATTGCGGATGCAGCTAATGCAGTCACAAATTTCACGGGCACGGGTTACATTTTATCAATTGCAGTGGCCTTCTTTGCAGATACATACATAGGCAGATACAAAGCTATCATCTTTGCGGCATGCGTTGAGTGCATGGTGAGGATGCCTGAGCATATTTCAGATATTTATGTTTTGAGAATAGTTTCATTAGTATTTCATAAAGGCCTCTTTTTCCATTTTTATTTTCAAAAAAGGTAGATGCAAATAGTAAGGTGATGATTAATGAAAGTTCATATGGAATCAAAATCTCCTCAGGGATTTGCCTTGCTAACAATCCAAGCTCACGTCTCAAAGTTCAAGCCACCTCCATGCAACATTTTCATTCCAACTTCAATATGTGAGAAAGTCAATGGAAGCAATGCTGGGCTTCTCTTCACTTCCTTATACTTGATAGCATTAGGAAGCGCCGGAATAAAAGCTGCGCTTCCCTCACATGGCGCTGACCAGTTTGAGGAGAAAGACCCTCAAGAAGCCAAGCAGATGTCTAGCTTCTTCAATTGGCTTCTGCTTAGCGTCTGCCTTGGGGGTTCAATTAGTCTCATATTCATAGTCTGGATTCAAACCAACAAAGGGTGGGACTGGGGCTTCGGGGTCTCAATGATTGCCATGTTCTTAGGGATCATCATCTTCATTGTCGGAATTCCAAGATATCGGATACATGTCAACAAAGGAGCTAATGCCATGACCGAGATCATCCAGGTCTGTTTGCTAATATTCTCACAAGTTTAGGACTAAGGTTTTAGAACAAGGTCGAATCTTCTCATTAGTTATTAATTACTCCAGTCATACCATGAGAGATTGGCCATTAGGCCAAAAACCATGACCAGATGGTGAGGTGTGGGACAGATCACTTGTTACACAACCACTCATTGAATTATGATCATACTGTTTTAGTGCGACCAGCTATCATCTGATGTCCATCTAATGCTGCAAAATCCTCCCCTTGCAATTATTTGTGGCAGGTCTACATTGCGGCCATTAGAAACCGAAAGCTCCAGCTACCAGAGAACCCTGAGGAGCTCTATGAGATTCATAGAGACAAGGAAGCCAACATGGAAATAGAATACCTACCTCACAGAGACATTTTCAGGTTTGGTGCTTCATGTTACATTGTTTCTTCTTTTCTTCTTGTCTACAAATCACCCCACTTCATTCACCCTTTCTGACATAAATAAGTCTTATACCCATTAAAATCGGATGGTGTAGCTAGCTGTTTTTGTTCATGATATTGTTATAAGTCTAATTTAATTTCATCCACTTTCAGGTTCCTAGACAAAGCAGCAATTCAAACTACTACCCCACAATTTGATCCATCCAGGCCACAGGTTCCAAACCCATGGAAGCTCTGTAGGGTCACCCAAGTAGAGAATGCAAAGATCATTCTAGGCATGATCCCAATCTTCTGCAGCACCATCATGATGAGCACATGCTTGGCTCAGCTCCAGACATTCTCTGTCCAACAAGGCTCGACCATGGACACCCGCATCACCAACCACACCAAGATACCACCAGCATCCCTACCCATCATCCCCCTCGCCTTCATGATCGTCATGATCCCTATATATGATCGTGTGTTTGTCCCCTTTATCCGAAAATTCACAGGCCGCATCACAGGCATCACCCACTTGCAGCGCATAGGGGTCGGCCTCGTCCTCTCATCAATATCCATGGCAGTCGCTGGGATCATGGAGGTGAAGCGGAAAGACACAGCGAGACGCCATGGCATGCTTGATGCGTTGCCAGTGATCCAACCACTACCAATCAGCACCTTCTGGTTGTCCTTCCAGTACTTCATATTTGGAATCGCAGACATGTTTACTTATGTGGGGCTCCTAGAATTCTTCTACAATGAGGCGCCCAAGGGGTTGAAATCCATCTCCAGCTCATTTCTCTGGTGCTCCATTGCACTTGGGTACTTCTTCAGCACAATATTGGTGCAAGTGGTGAACCATGCCACAAAAGGAATCACTAGTAGCAAGGGTTGGTTGGCAGGAAACAATCTCAACAGGAACCATTTGAATCTATTCTATTGGTTGCTCTCTATACTCAGTTTAATCAATTTCTTCAATTACTTGTTTTGGGCCAGGTGGTACAAGTACAGACCACAGGCCCTTGCCATTAGCAATGCCAATGGGAAAGCATGACCCCAGAAGGATTAAGTCCTTTTCTGAAAAAAGTTGGAAAGTCGCATTTGGATTTCATGTTAGGATTCTCATGTGCTGTTATTTACAAAGTTGATGTGCTGATATTGAGAGACACATGGTGTGGTAAAATCCATCTGTGTCATGTTGTTGCTCCATCTTCCAAGAATATGTTTTAATTTCATTTCACAAACTGTGTTTTGGTTGTAGTTATTTACTTGTTTGAGCAGAAAGAGGATGAAAGAGGAAAATATGTCGTGTGACCTGTTTGCATGTGGAGGTTAAGTATGAGGATTAAGGCCTTAAACAACTGTGTGTGATAATGTGAGGTATACAGGAGTTCCCTAGTTCGTCTGATAATGGATTAGGAAATATGTTACAAATGAATATGCTGTTTGTTTGACTCCGTATTTGTACTGGTTGATGGACCTTTTTATTTTTCATTTGTTTTTACCCTGCTAAATACTCACACGCATGTACACATACACATCCTACCAAGTCTCTCACCATCAGCGTTATAAACAGGGATTGATCCCTTATTGTTTGCGTGGAGAGGAGGTGCCTCACCACTGAGCAATGAGTGAATTAATGAACTGACAATATTCTATTGGTTAATCAGGAATCTGGTTATGACGGGGAAGGTACCTAGGGCTCTCAGCTTGTATAATATGGTAACCAAGCTAATAAAATCATACTATAATTTGTGAGTTTCAATGGCAGTAAAAATAAGGAATCAAGTTAACTTGCTTGAATTATAAATGGAATGAAATGAAGTAAAAGGATGTGTATGCCTGGATTCGGAATTCCAGCAGCGTAAGGGCATAATGGAAGTCAATTGAACAATACAAAAGTGTAATCAAAGCCCTAGGTCTTCAATTGGAGAGCATAATGGGGTAGAGTTTCCGAAGGAGAGATCTATGGAGCTCATTTGACCATATGAAATCCTATGAACTCAATTCCTATGTTACATGCAAACAGCCAGGCCCCTTACGTAATGTATTTCTCCATGGTATTAAATATGTCAAGTCAGGATAGGCAGGAACACAAACAGGCCCCAGCCAAGCCCTGTTAGCTATAGCACCCTAAAATTTGGTCCTCTCCCACAGGTCTCAAAACATAGATCTGTCCGCTATGGTGCGAGTTTGGGCCGGGCTTCGGCTAGCCCACCAGATGAGCACCATTATTTATCCTAATCAGTCATTATAGGATCCAGAATTGTCTTAACTTCAAGGGCTATGATCCAACAGATAGTTCTCTGACTTCGTCGGTAACAAAATTCTAGTCTAGCAATTCAACACCCACAAAAGGAATCAAGCACATAAATAAAGAAACAGAATTATCTTTCCAATTTTCCACTTTCATTCATGGGCACATTAACTTGTTACCGTTTTACTGTTAAAATTATGTATACTGGTCATTTATTTTCTACAGAAAGATGATATGCCTCAAAACGACCTGATTGGCTCAGGAAAATTAAAATAAGTTCAACATTCAACCAGACCAAGAAAACTCATCCAAACGATGTTCAACTTAACTGACTAGGCCAAACCAAGTAGCATGGTTCTTAGTCCAGCCACCAGACAGTTGAGGACAACATCAAGAGCCTAATTTTCAGGCTACTCTTATCAATCACTATTCATCAAACGGTCAAGGGTGGCCACATTTTGGGTTTGCACCCCAAAGAAATAAAGTTCCAAGCAAAAATTTTACCTCATCATCAACCATGAAATGGACCAAGCCTGGAACTTCCATGATATATCAGGACACAAGGAAATGAAAGAGATAACATAGGAATGGAGTGGTAGAACACTAGAACTTGGATCAACTTATAAAACATCTTGCTGAAGATTATGAAGATTTAATTTAAGTTCTTCATAAGAAAGACTAACCCACCACCAAGTAATATGGAGCATCAAATACTCTGGGTAAGAAAATTGAACTTATACATTAATCTCAGGTAGGGAGTTCTCGATGTGAGGATGATTCACACCCAAGATCCCATTGGAACTTCCTCAGAATGCCTTCGTCTTTTGAAGCTCAATGATTGATTCCTATGTTTGCTCGGCAAAGAACATAGATCAGGCACAGACATTGAGTTGTCCACGAAGCAACTGTCTTGAAAACTTCTCGGCCAGTGAAGGCCGGAGGCTGTGGGTGGAGATGGGATTTCTGACACTCCCCTGGGAATCTCTGGGACCTGACTCAAGCATTCATTGAGATCAACCTCCCCCGCAGCAGCAGCAGCATGATGGATTGGAGACCATTCAGTATCTTCAAGCTTAGAACAATCAGTCTGCCAGAAACAACCATGTGAGAGGGAGGAAAGATGACTGACAAATCTTGGATCACATTAGGCATTTGCTAATGTTGACCATAAAAAATAAAAATAAAAAAGAGATCATCAACAGTGTAGTCTTAGCTGTGCCGCTGACTAGATACTAGTCAACGCAGCACACTGAGCTTTCACTTCCCAAGTCCTAATCAATGGAGTCAAGGTTTTCCAATGTAGCTACACCCAAAGATTAGAGGGTAAGAGCTTGACACGGGGTAACAGCCAGAGCAATGGCCATCAAGGATTTCCAGAGTGATCCTCAAGGTATTAATCAGATAAGAGGTCAATAGTATACATACACCGAGGCAATGGTCATTATATATATAGTGGAGCGCTAGACAACGCCCGGGTGTTTTTTAGGAGACAAAAACTCATCCTATTTCGGCCCACTAGGATGTGTATGATGATCATGGAAGTCCATTAGATGGAAATATCTATATGAGACCTACGACCTATCAATCTACAAAATTTTGACTCAATAAGATCATCCTAACCTTTTGATCCATGTCCCTAAAATTTAATGGCCAAAAAGCATCACTTTATTATGATTTTAATCCAATGGTGAGGAAAAGTTGGATTATTGTCAAATTTAGACTTGTGACCATTCATATTTGTGGAGTGAAAGAGACAAAGGGAAGAGAAGGAGAGATGGGAAGAGAGGTTGGGGGGCGGGGGGGTGCGGAGAGACTAGTTTGATTCAAGGTAGGTCTCATGACAAACAAAAAAGGGGGGGAGGGGCTTTTTAAAGTGGGGTGTTTTGGAGAATTCCCCATGTGTGTGTTTGTTGCTTCACTAATTTGAGCCGCTAGGGTTGTTAAAAGTGGTAATATATAGCGGTATCTACTTTCTCAAAGAGTAGTGCATTAATTGACAATAGTCCTTGACCATAATGCATTAAACAATATTTCAGGGTTGTGTGTGACACAGAACTTGGCCATGCTTTGGGATGCATTAAACAGACCATAATGCATTAATGCATTATACTCAAAACGATGAGCATTTTTTTGGAGCACCTTATCCCCAAAGTGATTTTTTAGGAAATCCATGTTTGTCCATGTAAATCAACAGCTACATAAAACAAAACTGCAACCTCATTCGAGTATATAAATGCTGACAATCAGAAAAAGACATTCTGTCTCCATTTTTTAAGGTGGAGCACCCTTACCCCAACACACAAAAATGGCTACATTACCATTTGTAGAGGTGGACCCTATGATGCCCCGATATGGCATGTGTACGGTGTCTCGCAAGGATACACCATGGATATGGCAAGAACAGGATTTTACAGATGATACTTTGCCTATTTTGAAGTACCCAGCATCATAGGATGGATCACCTTATCCTCTCCCTAGATTAAGTGAGGACACTGTTAGAGATTGATATATTAGAGATAACCACTAGATTGGAGATTTTAGGTAATTTGAATTTTGAATAATGCAAGTTTAGTCAAAGTAGGACACCTGGTAACATAGAAATAAGTTTGAGCACACAAAAGATTGTAGAGAAAGAAAACTTTAGATACCTTGGATCTATGGTGCAACAGGATGGAGGGATTGATACTGATGTAAGTTACAGAATTCAGGCCGGGTGGACCAAATGGAGAAATGCTTCAGGCGTCTTGTATGATCGAAAAGTCCCCCTCAGGGTTAAAGGAAAGTACTATAAGGTGGCGGTATGCCCAACTTTGTTATATGGATCAGAGTGTTGGGCAATAAAGCATAATCATATTAAGAAGATGGAAGTTGCGGAGATGAGAATGCTAAGATGAATGTGCGGGATCACAAGGAGAGATAGGATTAGGAACGATGAGATTAGGGGCAAAGTAGGAATAGCACCGATTGGAGATAAAATGAGAGAAAATCGACCGAGATGGTTCGGCCATGCTAGAAGGCGTCCAACGGAGGCACCTGTTAAAATGTGTGAAAGCATGGAAAGAAACTATTAAACATGACCTTGCCTACATGGATCTAACGGAGGACATGGCCCTAAACAGCTTTGATTGGCGTCGTCAAATCCATATAGCCGACCCCACCTAGTGGGAAAAAGCTTGGTTTGGTTTGGTTTAAGTAGCCCGTTATTGGTTATTAGTTTCTATAAATTGAAAGCATTTCCTTTAATGAAAGACATGGTAAAATTATGAATGCATAACCTCTTTTGAAGTCTTTACTCTTTAGACACCTGGTATACTAACAATGACAACAAAACAAGGGACCGTGAAATATAGAGTAGCTAATTAAATGATACCTTTGAAGAGCCCATCTCAAAAAATCCATAATTCTGACTGAAATGTGTCAGCCCAAGAGTTTCCTCCATGGGCCATTCAGGAATAATCCCAGGCATAGCACCAGAAAATGAGACCTTAATGGGTAAACCTCCACTTCCACTTGCTTGGCTAGATCTTGCTTCATTATTGTCACCAGATGAGGACATTGGGGACCCCTTTTTAGAGAGAGATCTAGATGGCATGTCCGTATTTTTTTGTGTGGAGTTTGACTTGTCCTTAGATGAAAAGATAACGGGTTCAGTAGGTTCAAGCCCCACTTTAACCCCAGTAAGTAAAAACCTCTGATGGCTGGAGACATAGGCATTGGCCGTGTGGACGGCAACATCACATCTCCAACACAGCAAAGCCCGGTCCTCTAAGCAGAAGAAATACCCGCCTGTCTCCTAAAAAAAAGGTCAAAAAGAAGTTAAGGATATCACACAAGAAAGATTAAGTAATCATGTTTAATACCAACATAATTAAAAAATGTAAGTTACTTGAAGTCAGTTAAAGGATAAAAGAGGAAGAGCAAAGAAACTCTGAACAATTTGTTTGTATTTTCTTTGTTTCAGTCCTTTAGACCAATTTCTTCTATTCTGTATGCCCTTATGCTAACCAATCAAGATGGGGTTTTTGTATGCTCTTTTCAAAGCTAATATGGATGAATATAGAAGGGATAGAAGTCCGCAGCAAGTGAATTTGCTCCTAATGCATCCAACTCCTATCTCCGCAAGGTACAGAAACCACCACCATGAATGAAACAATGCCCAACTGAAGATGTGCCTGAAATAAATGGATCCCCAGTGGCTCTTAACATGAGCATGGACTTGTACATACATGCACACCTCTGTATGGCCGTTTACTATCAAGAGAGTCAATCTATTGGAGCATTAACATTGCAATGACAGAACAGGTGGTGGGTGACATTAAATACTCCTGTGTTCCACTCCCACATTTTAAATGCATCCCCTCATCAGGTTCACACAGAAATGACATGTTTTATCCAATGCATCCCCCCATCAGGTCCACACAGACATGACATGTTTTATGCAATCTTTTGAAGAATAGCTCTGATGCAATTAGAAGTTAGAAAATTTGAAAATACCGTCTTTTAACCCTACCCCATTCATCTTCCTTTTTTTTTTTCCATCTTTTTCCTCTAAAAATCAACTCGGTATCGTAGTAGTAGATCATTGATCTCCATCGTGTACACTGGAGACTCAGTAGGAGCCCTAATGCCGATTGTGTATGATATTTGTACAAGCCCACCTCTCCGCCAGCCTCATTTGTTCGCTTGATGGATCATCAACATGGGCTAGCCTCTCATATCAAAGATTCAAATCTTCACTTCATGTGCAGGCCTTTCGCCAAAATGTCATCACGATATTGAATGACGTTGATGACCTTATCGCCTGAAGCACAAAGGATGGACTTAATCAGATATTCCATGCAAAATATAATGGGCCTCAGTTACTTTTTGGGAATTACGGCTGACAGCTCCACATCAGATTTTCTATTTCTGTCTTACTATACAATCAATCTTCTTAAAAGTGCCAAGATAAACGAAGCAAAGTTGCACAACTCCCAAGTTATTTCTGCCACCAGCTTTCTCAATACTCCGATGAACCATTTTTTATGTTAGTACTTAACAGTTGCATCATTGGTGCCGTCCAACCTTTGACATTGAACAGACCCAACATCACTTTGCCATAAATCAGGATTGCTAATTCATTCATTAAGATGACCATTGATCACTGGAATGCAGTCAAACATATCCTATGCTTTTTCAAAGGAACAGTTGACCATATGCTCAATTATCATAGTGGTGCTCAATTATCAAAGTACCCCAAGTGACATAATCACATGTTCAGTGCAGACTGTGTTGGCAGTCCCGGTAAAAGGTAAATCTAGTTGAGGGTATTGAATATATATGTGCCACAACCTTATCTTCTGGAGTACTGAAGCAGAATATTGTTCCTTGGCCAATACCATTTTTGAACTGCATCAAATACAACCTTATTTGAGGATCTTGACATTTACTTTTGCAATCGGCCTATAATCTGGTGAGACAATACTAGTTCCATCCAGCTTGCTGCAAACCCTGTTTTTCACGCCCACGACAAGCATATAGAAGTAGATAGAATACCACTTCGTTCATAAGAAAGTAATATGATAAGAACTCACCATTAAGTTTGTTGCCAGTGCTAATCAAGTTGTCAATACATTCACCAAGAGACTCTCAATCCATGTGTTTTAATGAATTTTCAAGTCCAAGATCCACAATAAGGCCCCACCATTGAGCTTGCAGGGGCGTAATAGAATAACCGTGTAATCTAAGTGGACCCTTTAAAGACTGCACGACATTGGCTGTATGGTTAAGATAGAAACATATTCATGTTGAGATTGGGTTCTATTCAAATTTCAAATCAAAGGTATAACTGTAATCCTTTATAAAGGATCATATTCATCACGTAAAATGAAATGGTTTCGCATACCAAAAACTATCCGATGCATATCTTTGTAGCAGTTCCGATGTATTTGTTTATAATAGATTATTTAAGGAAATGTGTTAGTGGATCTTGTGTATTTGGATGAGGTTGAGAGCTTTTCGGTTGCCTTTAGGGTAATTGGCTAGCTTATTCATTTATGCTTTAGTATATAAATGCTAATTTAGATTTATGTGTATGCTCTTTTAACTTATTCTGTTAAACTCTGTTATCATCTTCATAGGACAAAATTCTGCTAACAAGTGTCACACACCTTCAGAATTTTCAACTATAGATAGTGCTTGAAAACTAAATCTGAAATAGGGCACTCATTGGAGATTGAAAAAGAAAAGAAAATCCAAATTTAACCCCTTTTTTTTGTTAAAGTAAATTTAACATTTTAACTCTTTTTTAACCCAATTGTTTCCATTAAATAATCACATTAACTCTTTCCCCTTCCTTCATCAACTAAAATCATTACCTTTTCTCCCTTAATCAATCTTGCCGTCTAAGAAACTGGTAATTTCTTCAAATTTCACCAACCAACCACTCATCACTGGCATCATCTTTTGGAAGAAGCGTTGGTTCACTCTATAGCTACATCGAAGACACAAGAATAGAAAAAAAATTTCACAGCACCATATGCAGCCTACATCAACTCCTAAATCTTATTACACCCAACCAAAGCATCCTTTGAGAGACCACCCATTTCAGAAATTCAATTCCTACCAAGCATCCAACTTTCAATCAATTTATTTACTTCATACTTCCAGTTCTTTTGGGTGCACAAAACTAAAAACACACATATCCAATTCATGATTTTACGCAACCCCCTTAACTAACAATACTTAAAAACCAAACCATGAAACCAATGACCCAATTTACCAATCAAGACACCCCAGACCCCAAATAGTCAAACTTCCACCTCTAATTTAAAAAACCCACTTCCTAAATCAAACCTCTGTATTAACATAGAAGAAATCACAAAATAACAAACCATTTCATGAAAAAAAAAAAAAAAAAATCACCAATGATGATGATGATGATGATGATGATGATGAATGAAATGTTGAGTAATGAATGAGTAGTGAAGTTACTTGACAAATATCACATTTGGGCATGTGGGAGGAGGATGAGTTGGAGAGAGGGACCCTCTGGTGCTTGCTGGCCAGCTTGTTCGCCGCATGAACCTTCTCATCGCACGCCCAACACAGAGCTGCCTCGTCCGCACAGCACACAACACTCGCCTCTGCCACCTCGCACGCGTTACACTGGATCTTCATCCTCTCTCTCTTTCTCCTTTCTCCCCTCTCTCTCTCTCTCCTTGTCTATATAAAACCCTCTCTCACAGGGGACCATCACCGAGTTAGCTTCATGGTGTGTGGGGGTGTCAGTAAAAGGAGAAAGGAAAGGGTACTTCCGTAATTTCTGGATACAAAATCTTGTAGCCGACATAAGATGCTGCGACCTTTTGCCTCTTAACACGTGTTAGTGTGCAATCCTGTCATGTGTTGTGCTTACGCGCCATCTGACGCCAAACATGTGCAATTATTTCATTCCTGAATTTTCATTTTCATATGATTGTGGAAAGGATCTACTACCAAATACCACTGAGAGATGCTATCTGTCCCGGAATCGGGACAGATAGCTTTTTTCAATACGAATCGACTCTGGATCCCATCATTCGCTGAGATATAAAGATAATGTTTTATCCCAGGTGAAATTTTATATCCACCCTAATTTTTTTCTGAGCACGTTCACCTTTAGGAAAAAAAAAAAACATATGAAAAAAGAATGTGATTGTGTTAAGTAAAATGGGTGGATGCATATAGTATTTCCCTTATCCTAAAGGATTTTATCGAAGAATGAACGGTATTTATCCGTTGCATGAAATAGTGAAAAGTATTTTCCTCTCATGTTTTTTTTTTATTTTTTTTCACGAGGGATGATAGCGTCGTCCAAAATAAATATACGGGCGATGCAGCCTATGCTAGCGTCCCTCTTTGCTCCCCGAATTCAAAAAAAAAAAAAAAAACTCACACATAGAGGAAGATAGGTTTGCCCCTGTTATTTCTTTGTGGTTGGATTTAACAATTGTCATTTTTCAATTCATTTTTTTTCTTGTGTTTGCTATTGGCTATTTTCTGATGTACCGTTGGATCAGTATTGTGAGATTACCAGTCTTAATCCTCAACTCCCGCAACTTCAAAGATGCACTGTTCATTCATTTTGTAAAACTCTAACGACTTCCGATACAAACACCCATGGTGGATTCTCTGTTCTACAAAGATATGTAGATGAAGTGAAGGTTACAAAGAGGAAAAACAGATGCCAATATTCAACCGAAAACATGATACAGAGACATACACCCATATGCAAACAATTCACGAAGAACGACACTAGTGTTGCTTCATTTTAAATCGAGCAACGCTAGCATTGTTTGTCTCAAGTAGAAAAAAAAAAAAAAAACCCATACCTAACGGACCACATTTGTGCACGAGGAAATAGTTTTCACTATTTCGTGCAACGGCCAAACACGGTTCATTTTTAGGTAAAATCCTCTTTATCCTATCTTCTTTTCTTTCTTTTCTTATTTTCATTTTAAAGAGGCAATTGAGAAGATGCATTAATTGATATGAAATTTTATACAATGTGACGAGCCTTAATAAGATGGAACATTATCTCTCTATTTCAATCCGGACTCCATCAATCGGGCTCATACTCATATCATATGTATCTACTTACACACACACGTGGGATGTTCACGTTCATCTCTTCCCCACCCCTCTTGCCCTGTATGACAGTAAGGGATAATTTGATAGGGCCTGGCTGATCACAGGAATGAAAAAAGATGAAAGGAGATATTCGGGTGAGTACATATATCAAGTTTTGGAGTCAATCGTATGAATCTAATTCCTTCATATGTGGCCTACAATTGTAATGATTTTATATTAAAGATAAAACTTAACTCTTAATCCAACGGTCTAATTCATTTAAATCGGTAAAAACTATATTAATCTAATGCAACTCAGGAGTCCCATGTGTTACTGATTTTGATAGATTGAAAAGTCGGGTCCACTCTCTCATCCCTTTAGATATTATATAAGACTTGTGGCATTTTGTAAAGTGCAATGACCCTACTAGATAAGAAGAAGGATATGGAGATGGAACGAAATATTGGATGGGATCTCTTCTTAGATTGTCAAAGTCCGATCAGGTGGGGGTTGCCCTAGTCCTGTTCTGTACTCAACTCTATATGAGTGTGCCATTTCAGGGTGGGGGCTAAAGAGTTTTAGAGGTCCTGATTAGGCCTTACCTTATCTTATCCTCTTAAGTTGGGATTGGTGGGGTTAGAAGCGAAGGAGGAGGATGTTTTTGAAACTTTTTCTTTCCCATATAATGATAAAATGAAAAGAATATAATTCTCTTTGGGTGAGAATTTTACCACAGTTGAAACAATTTTTTAATGATTTCTTATTGCAGCTGAATAACATATAAATAGCCTGAGTGGAAACAGAATGCCTATCCTCAAGGCCCATGATTAACAATAAAGAAAGTAAATAAATAACAACTAAAACAATCTAGACTCTAACTAACAGGAACGTTGCTTTATTTGTGGAAATGGAAATCAGGAAATCAGGTGGCTGCTTGGACTTGGTCTTACATGCATTCTTTATGCCACGTCCTGTTGCATGCATTCTTTATGCCACGTCCTGATACCTAGGATTCTTCCTAGGGGCTCTACTGGATCTTCATGGTCCATCAATGCCCGTCGGATCAAGTGGATCCTTGTCCTCAAGGTCCACTGTAGGAAATTGCTCTTTCAACATTTCTGTCTTCTCCCATGTGGCATCCTCTGCTGGTAATCGTTTCCAGTGTACCAAGCTTTCCTTAACAAACTTGTTACCTTGTTTGATCCAACGGTTGTCAATGATGTGCGCGGGCTCAAGCACCACCGCTCCTTCATTGGTAACAGGGGGTAAGTCGGAGCTAATTGCATTTGGATCGCCCACATATTTCTTCAGCAAGGATACGTGAAAAACATGATGGATGCGTGATCCTTCCGGTAACTGTAGTTTGTAAGCCACATTGCCAATTTTTTTCAGAATAGTATAAGGTCCAAAAAATCTGCTTGCTAATTTCTAGTGGGCTCTTTTAAATGCAGTGCTTTGGCGATAAGGTTGGAGTCGTAAAAACACCATATCACCTTCTTGAAATTCCACATCTCTCCTCTTCAAATCTGCCACTTGCTTCATGCGATTAATGGCGACCGCCAAATTGCTCGTAAGTTGTTGCAGTAATTCATCGCGATCAATAAGACTTCTGTCTACTTCATTCACCGGTGATAGCCCAGTTCGATAAATTGGAAGTGCAGGTGGTAGCCGTCCATAAAGGGCCTGGAAAGGCGACATTCCCGTAGAGCTGTGATATGTTGTATTGTACCAGTACTCTGCCCATGGTAAAAACTCCACCCATTTCTTCGGCCACTGATGAACAAAGCTACGCAAGTATTGCTCCAAGCATCGATTAACCACTTCGGATTGGCCATCCGTTTGTGGGTGATAGGCGGAGCTGAATTTTAGTTTAGTACCGGACATCAGGAAAAATTCTTGCCAGAACTTACTGATAAATATAGGGTCCCTATCACTGATAATTGACTGTGGCATACCGTGCAATTTAACCACGCCACTTACAAACCTCTCTGCTACTGTTTTGGCTGTGAAAGGATGAGTAAGAGCCATGAAATGGGCATATTTACTCAGTCTATCTACAGCCACCAGCACTGCATTTTTTCCTAGAGAGATGGGCAAACCTTCAATGAAATCCATTGTGATATCATCCCATACTTGACACGGAATGGGTAAAGGCTGGAGAAGACCTGCTGGAGCCAAGGTTTGTGTTTTAGTCCTTTGACACGTCTCACATGAAGCTACAAAGGCTTGGACCTCCTTATACATAGTAGGCCAATAAAATTGTTGGGCCAACCGTTTATACGTTCTGAGCACTCCTGAGTGACCTGCGATTTTGCTAGCATGGAATTCCATTAATAATTTGTTTCTAATCTCAGGCACCCGCGGCACTACAATTCGATTCTTAAAAAACAGCAGCCCTTCACGCCATTTGTAAGGCCCGTCTGGCTTGTCCTTAGCAATATTTTCCAGCTGCTCAATGTAGGCATCTCCTTGTAAGGCCCCTTTAATCTCTTCCCACAAATGAACCTGTGGCACAAATAAAGCATGAAGAATAGGACTGTCAGGTTTGCGAGATAATGCATCCGCCGCGGAATTCTCACGTCCTGGCCTATAGATAACCTCATAGTCATAGCCGAGCAATTTAGCCACCCATTTCTGTTGCTCTGAGGTGGCCGCTCGCTGTTCCAAAAAATATTTGAGGCTGCGCTGATCTGTGTAAATGAAGAATTTCCTTCCCAACAGGTATGGTCGCCATGTGCGAATGGCCTCCACAATTGCCAGCATCTCTTTAGCATAGATGGACCATGATTGCTTGGTCACTCCTAAGGCTCGACTCATGAATGCAATGGGTCGTTTTTGTTGGGTGAGCACTGCCTCTATCCCTTCTCCAGATGCATCAGTTTCAATGATAAATGATTCATTGAAGTTGGGCATAGCTAATGTAGGAGTAGAAGTCATGGCCTCTTTTAGTGCTTGGAAAGCGACTTCTGCTTCGTCACTCCAACCAAACATTCCTTTTTTAAGGAGATTTGTGAGAGGTCGAGCTAGGATCCCGTAGTTCTTCACAAATTTTCTGTAATACCCTGTCAATCCTAGAAAACCACGCAACTCAGAAATGTTCGTAGGACGAGGCCATGCTACCATGGCTGCAATCTTGTTATTATCTACTTTTACCCCTTGGTGTGTCACAATGTGTCCCAAATATTCAAGCTCTTGCTGTCCAAAGGCGCATTTGCTAGCTTTAATGAAGAATTTTTGTTGCATTAAAATCTCTAAAGCCTTTCCCACATGTATCAGATGAGCTTCCCATGTCGGGCTATATATCAATATATCATCAAAAAATACTAGGATATATTTTCGAAGGTAAGGTCGAAAAATGGAATTCATAATGGCTTGGAAGGTCGATGGAGCATTGCATAAGCCGAACGGCATTACCAAATACTCGTAGTGTCCATTATGAGTCCGAAAAGCAGTTTTAAGGACGTCTTGAGGATGAACCCTTACCTGATGATATCCCGCCCTGAGATCCAGCTTTGTAAAATAGGCAGAACCATGTAACTCGTCCAGCATGTCTTCTACCGTCGGAATTGGGAAGCGATCCTTGATGGTTACTGCATTAAGTGCACGATAATCAGTGCAAAATCGCCAACTTCCATCCTTCTTTTTGACTAAGAGTACTGGAGATGAAAAGGGGCTTGTGCTTGGCCTTATAATTCCTTGGTTGAGCATCTCCTGCACTTGTTTTTCAATTTCTGCTTTCTGGAAATAAGCGTATCGGTATGGCCGAACATTAACAGGTTCAGTCCCTTCCTTAAGTGGAATGCAGTGATCTATTTCCCTCACAGGTGGTAATTTGGTAGGCTCCTCAAACACGTCGGCGTATTGCTCTAACAATTTCTGCAAGTCTGGGTGCACGTTTTCTTCATCTGTATTGGTCCCAGATTGTACACATATAGCAAACAAGGAATGTCCTTGCCTCAACTCCCGAGTTGTTTCTTTAAGTGAGGCGATTTGGATAGGTGATTGATCTGTCCCTTGCAATTTCCTGACTTTATTGCCCCACTGGAATTCCATGGTTAGCGTCTTCCAGTTACATACAACTGAGCCCAACATCTCCAACCATTGCACACCAAGTACTACATCGAGGCCTGCTATAGGAATGGCATAGAGTGTGAGTATGAATGGGATATCCTGAAGATCTACTGGAACTTTATCAAATCTGCCTTGGCACTCTAGCTTATCACCATTGGCCACACGTACAGACATTGGTTCGGTTGGCACCACAGGTAGTCGAAGCAAGTTGGCCACTCGATTGCTGATGAAGTTGTGGGTTGACCCACTATCAATTAACACACTGACTTCTTGGGGACCAATCTTGGCTGAGATCCTCATGGTTTTAGGAGCTGTCCAACCTGATAATGCATGAAGAGTGATTTCAGGTTCTGGAAGTCCTTCAGGGTCATCCTCAGTTACTTGCTCTTCGGTAACTTCTTCGACATATTCTATGGAGGTGTGTCCTTCTAGTAAAAGGAGTTTTGGTCCTTGGCATCGGTGACCTGCTGTAAAACGCTCATTACAATGGGAACATAACCCTTGAGCACGCCTCCTTTGCATTTCTTCCCAGGTCAGTCGTCGAACAGATGTTGTAGGTGCCGCAATTTCAGCCCGAGCTGGTGGTGGAATGGCTAATGGGGGTCGCACTGCTGGAGGTGGACGGATGAATCTCCGCTGTCTTATGAGCTGATCGTCCTTCATTTTTGCCAAACTAATGGCATCCTTCAGCGTTTGTGGTTTAAACATTCGAATCCCGTCCGCAATCTCGGCCTTCAAACCTCCCATGAATGTCCCAACGAGTGCCTTTTGAGTCCACCCTCTAACTCGATTCCCAAGCCTTTCAAACTCACGTTGGTACTCCCTTAGAGAACCGACTTGCCGGACACGTGAGATGGCCTCATCAAAGTCTTCGCAATCCGACGGTCCAAATCAAGCCCATAGTTCGTCTTCAAAACCTTCCCATGATATTATCCGACCTTCATTTCGGTATGTCCTCTGGAGCCACTGCCACCACTGGTTTGCCTCGCCCTCCAAGTGGAAAGCTGCCAATGACACCTTCTGGGTTTCGGGAATGGCTTGAAATTCAAAAAATTGGTGCACACGGTTGAACCATTCCGTAGGATCCTCTCCAGTGTATCGCGGAAACTCCAATTTTGCCATTTTTGACGAACACACCAATCGCATTCCTTCAGTCTCTTCCTGCAGGATATTATCACGACGGTTCCGGGAATTTTCTCCTCGTTCATTACTGCGGATAGTATTATTAGATCCCTCCCCAAATGAACGCAGCATTTCAGACATTCGATTGAAGTTTTCTTCCAAATGCATGAGCTTATCGGTGACCCCCAATTCCATACGGTTCATCCCTTCTTGAAGGCCACTGAACCCAGCCTCCAAGCTCTCAATCCGCTCCTTGTTAGTTGCCATATTAACCCAAAAATTCCTGCTCTGATACCACTTGATAGTGGTCCCAATCAAAGACAGATAAAATGAAAAGAATATAATTCTCTTTGGGTGAGAATTTTACCACAGTTGGAACAATTTTCTGATGATTTCTTATTGCAGCTGAATAACATATAAATAGCCTGAGTGGAAACAGAATGCCTATCCTCAAGGCCCATGATTAACAATAAAGAAAGTAAATAAATAACAACTAAAACAATCTAGACTCTAACTAACAGGAACGTTGCTTTATTTGTGGAAATGGAAATCAGGAAATCAGGTGGCTGCTTGGACTTGGTCTTACATTTGCATGCATTCTTTATGCCACGTCCTGGTACCTAGGATTCTTCCTAGGGGCTCTACTGGATCTTCGTGGTCCATCATATAATGTGGTCGAACAGTGAGTTTCAATCATTTGTTTATGATGGCGAAAAGGACAATCGATGATAACATCAGACTTCCATTCAGTTATTTGGCTTGATTCATTTGTCGTGTGTTTAGTGTTCCATTTAACAAAAGGCCCTACCTCCAGCGGCTCGAATCATCTTCACAACCACTTCATCAACTATTCATAAGTTGCTTCTCATGCAAAGCAAGTGTGCAATCAACCAATCTATTTAGATTAGTGTCAAATTAAAATTTGATTGCCAAACGTAATCTAAAGGAGTTCCTTTTTTACACTCCACTGAGATTAATCACCAGGTGTGACTTAATTAGGTATTATTGTGAGCACATGTGTGGGAAGGCTTTTCTTTAAACAAAATATTCATAAGTATAAAAAGAGCTATTGTATGCTTAAAAATGTGTCCCTTTATATTATAAAGTAGATTTTACCGGAAAAAGCAGATGAGGTGACCACCATACCAAAAAGGTAATTTTAAGTGCTCTTGCACCAAATCAATTATTTTGCCTGAAAATATAAATTTTTTTTAACATTCTCTACAGGGTCCATATCGACCCCCCCTTTTTTTTTTTAATATTTAGGGTCCCTAGCGACCTTGCGTTCGACCCATTCATACAATTTAGGGCTTAGAAGCTCGATTTTCTCTCTTGTTTGTTTTCTTCTTTTTCATCACCGTCAACTGCGACTCCACATTGACTGACAGGCGTATTTACAGTGGTTCCCAATGGTCCTCCATCGAGCCATGGTGACATGGAACTAGGGATTATGAAAAGAATTCCTGAAAAGTAAAGAATCATGTTTTAGGGCAAAGTACAAACTTCATATTTCCATTGGTCTACCCCAAACAATTGCATATGTACTTTAATGTTCTCCACCAAACAGCGACATATGGCTTTAATGGTCTTCAAGAGGTAGGAAAATCTTGCGAAGGGGAAGCAAGTCGAGCATGGTCGTTTTTTCCAAGAACAGGGAATGGTAGATGAGTTTCGTACATTTATAAGCATATACCGCATGGTCGATAGAGATCCTTAATATTACAAATAAAAGTTGATTGAGGCCCTACAAGCAAAGTAAATGAGTTTTTTTTTTAAGGTTATGATGTATCGTTGGGTCTCAATCAACCATTAACATTGCAAATTAGGGGTGTACACGGATCGAATTGGTGCGAATGGGGCCAAATCCGTCACCAATCCGTGGTTATTAAAATCCGATCCGATCTGATCCATGGATGATTGGATCGGATCGGATTAATCCATTCAATCCGTCCCTGTACATTGCATGGAAAAAAAAAAAAACCCCATGAACTACTCTCCCAGCAGCAACACATCTTGTCAAAGAAAGCTCCATCAAACATGCAGCAAATGAACACAAATAACTTATTAAATGCGAAAAAAAAAAACCATATTTCAATCCGAATATGCAACCCAAATATACAAGCAACAACACAGACCCAGATATATGGTAAGGCAATGATGATGTAAGAGTGACAAATACAAGAAAAACCCATAAGAGAGATCCATAAAACCTTCAAACTACACTTTAATCTACAACTTTATATGACCATGTACAAATCAAACTCCATTACAAGAAAGACAAAGATCAGCTTCAAAGCTTCAAGAAGCCAATTTAAACAACTTTTTTGTGCACCCCTATTGGGGATAAAGGTTCGAAAGGAATAATTTTGACCCTTATATATATTTTTTGAATATTTAATGACAACGTATTGGATCGGATTGAATATTTAATGACAACGGATCGGTCAATAATTTCAAATTATTAGGAGTATAAGACTAAGTGCCCAAAGCGTGGAGCGAGAGCGGGAGTGTCGAAATACTAAATTTTAAAAAATTATATGTTCGGAGCTCTTCCGGAGTGCCTATACAACATAGTGGTTGTGGGTTTATAAAAAATTAGCTAATTAGCACAACTATATCTTATCCTTATATTTAAGTATTAAAAATAAAGAAAAAAAAATTAACTTTGCAATTTGATCACATAAAATAGACAATAATTAATAAGTCAGAAGAAGTTTCTCCGTTCAAAAGATAAATGTCAAGCTTACAGAAAAAGAAAATGCATAAAAAAAAAAAAAAGCAAAGATTATGCGTGTTGCGCTCCATATCTGGTCAAACTACGCTCTGAGAATGGTCGAACTACGTATACTTTACCTTCCCTTTTTTTTGTTGGTTGGCGCAACAAGAAATACTTGCTACCAATAATCTCATGATGCACAAGTAATTAAATCATCAAGCAATCACACACATGAACACAATAAGATTTACATGTTTGATAAGATTGGCTACATCTATGAAAAAGAGTGAGAGTTCCCAATATATTATCTCTCCTCTCCTCTCAATCCAAGTTAATGCAACACATCATTATAAATAACCTCTTTTTTAAGCGTGAAGAAAGCCCTCATGCATAATGACTAAAAGAACCCTTGAACCCCGATTTACCCAGATGACCTTTCGATTAGCTCAGAATAAGAGACATACCCACCTTAAGATCAATTAAGAAGCATCACAAAATGAAAGGAAAAAAAAAAAAAAAAAACTAGCCCAACCTAATTCATTGTTATCCAACTTGTCAACCCACATTATATATATATATATATATATATCTATATATATATATTAGAAATCCCGAAAAACTCTCCTATTTAAAATGGGGAGTTTTTGTCCCTATCTAATAGCTAATGATTTATAATTATTTTAAAAAAATATAAAAACATCTATCTTTATAGGCAGAATATTTAGGAGAGAGAATCAGATACGTGCATAATTGATGACACGTATGACACTTTAATTGGCTAAAAGAAGGGCATTTTTCTATGAATAACTCTCACACTACTATAAAAATAAGGGGGAAAATCCTCGTATCTACATTGTTGGCATTGAATGTGAATCAAATAGGTCTCTCTTACTTTCATAAAAATATTTCCCAATATATATATATATATATATAATTTTACCAGCTAACTCAAACTATTCCCTAGGTGGCAACTCCAGCTCACATACTCATATAGCTACAGAGCATGTGCTGGCCCTTTCAGCTTCCAAATTTTGGGTTAGCCTTATCTTATATGATATGGTCCCAGACCAAAACACAATCCGACATGGTTCCATTGACCCTAGTCTAAAACCAGTGGACTCACCATCAGCCCTCCATCCCATCTGACCTCGTGCCGACCCACCCCACTCTACACTGCAATACGCGCATTCCCTGCCCGGCCCGACCTTTCGAGATTCTGCTCCCACGTCACGTGCGTTATTCCACCTATCTACCGCGTTTTACTTCGCTTCTAACAAAAGCATCAGATTCAGACAGGACCCAAACTTTCCCCTGTCGACATTTTACTTTCCCGCAACATCCGTTAAATCTTCCTCTTCTTCAGATGAATTAGGGTTTAAGGAACAACTCTCCAGTAGTTGCAGACATGGAGGCCAAGGCTGTCGGCCGGTTTACTTTGGGCAGGCAGTCGTCGCTTGCGCCGGAGAAAGAGGACGGATCTGATGACGAGTCCGGGGAGCTTCAGATGCCGGAGGTGATAGAGCCGACGATCCGGCTCATGTATCTGGCAAATGAAGGCGATTTGGAAGGGATCGTGGAGCTGTTGGAATCTGGAACGAATGTGAACTTCACAGACATTGATGGAAGGACGGCTCTGCACGTTGCGGCTTGCCAGGGGCATGCGGATGTAGTGGATCTGTTGCTGCGGAGTGGGGCGGAGGTTGATCCCAAGGATCGATGGGGTAGTACGGTAAGATCTGCGCTTCAAAGATCTCATCTTTCTTGTTTTTTTAGGCTTTTGTTTGTGTGATGGCTTCAAAGATCTCATCTTTACATTTTTTTTGGAATTTGTTTGTGTGATTGATGGGGGATGCTGATTCATGAAATGTTGATAGAGAGAATGTTTGAAGAAAATTCAAAAAACCCATTTTGGTAAATGTAGCCATTAATGTTATTGGGGGATCTCTTTTGATGGATTGGAAGGCTGAAAAGAGATTTTAGAAGGTCTCAATTAGGTGTTTTTTACCTTTCGGTGGTGGAAATTCTACTTTAAAGAATTGAATTCTATTTTTTATTTTTATTTTTTTTCTCAATTTCAAAATGCGTGATTAATAATAATAATAATAATAATTAGTATTACGAAAGATTCGAACTCACGAACCCACGAACACCACATGCCTCTAACAAGAGGAGCAACAGCTGGGGATTGAAAATGCAATTATTAGAATGATTACTACTACTACTACTACTACTACTACTATTGTGGTTATCATTATTAATGTTATCACTTTTTTTTTTTTTTTTCTGTTTCACTTATTGTTTTTTTACTTGTGCAGCCACTTGCAGATGCTATATACTACAAAAACCATGATGTGTTCAAGCTATTGGAGAAACATGGAGCGAAGCCTTTGGTATGATAACAACAACAATAACAATGGTCACAGGTTTATTGACTAACGGTCTATGTGCGGGGGATTCATGCTTGGGCAGGCAGCGTGGAAGCTGTACAAGCCCGACCCACTTACTTATCAGACTTGCTATTTGGTCCCCAGGCACAGGGCAAGCGAGTTTTTAGTCCTATGTGCCAAATATGTTAGGCTGGGCCTTTCAGCATACATATGCACAAGATAGGCTTATTTTACTATGGAGCCAGAAAGTTAGGGCTATGTTCCTACCAATGGCGAACCCAGGATTTTCGTTTGGGTGGTGCAAGCAATGATCGAGTGTAGAAGATAAATAATAATGATTGTGTTGGCTCATTCAGGCCATATCCATGAAGTTTTATTTTATTTTATTTTATTTTAAATTATTGTTTCCAATTACGATTCATATTAAATCTTTGTTGTCTAAAATTATGCAGATGGCTCCCATGCGTGTTCAAAATGCTCGAGATGTCCCAGAGTATGAGATTGACCCAAAAGAGCTTGATTTTACTAACAGCATTGATATAACAAAGGTACCTACTGGCTAGTACTACTACTATTATTATGTCTATCACAAAGGTACTTATAAACCTCTGTTCTTGTTAATTACACATTTTGAATTCTTCAAGCAAATTAACTTCTTGAATATGTTGTTGGTTGGTTATGTGATTTCATATGATAAGATTCTTCACTTGCTCATTCTGTTAGTGTGCCACTTATGATTTAAAGGTTCGTGAAAAGAATTACTAATATGCTAGTTGATTATATTACGTTTAAAATGGATATAAGAATAATCACATCTTAGAATCACTGATTGGCAAAAGATTTTTTTTTTCTAATGTGACCATATTGCTGTTAAACTAAAAGATCTCCTATACGAATGATTATGCTGGCTCAGGCAGGCGGTGTGATGTATGTTCAGTCACTTATGAGCTATTTGGATGGTAAGAGAGCTGCTGCTTCAAGAGTCAAATCACTTGTCTATTTTTATGTTTTTAGTAAAAATCTCTCCTTTGACTGAAATTTCTACGTCTTGTTTATTATTTCCAAATTATGATGATGAAACATTCTTAGAAAGCGTCTTTCACAGAGAGAGATTTTGGCAACTTTTTTTTTTTTTTTTTTTTCCTTTTCAAAAATCTGGCCATGGCATATTGGTGATACCAGGTATAAAAAGTTATGGAGATGAGACGATACTTTACAACATTAATGATACAATGTGCCCTAATTTTGAGTGGCATGAAGCATATTCTGCAAATTTTATACCTTTTTCTATGTGTAATTTAACGATGTAAATTGAATATCTTTTCACCTGATCCCTTAATTCGGGCCTGATCAAGACTTCTTGTCGAAGTTATTCACATATGATTCCAGGCTTCCTGTAAATAACAGTGATATATATATATATATATATATATGATGTAGTGCAACTATGTACATTTTTTCTTACTAATTTTTCGTTGAAAATGTATCAGGGGACCTATCGTGTTGCATTGTGGCAAGGAACCCAAGTTGCTGTGAAACAACTTGAGGATTTTTTTAGTGATGAGGACAAAGTGTGGGTTGACCGTATAGTATAAATGGATTTTGAAGTTTATTTACGAACATATTTGTATGGAAACATTCTTATTCACATATATTTATGTATTTTTCTCCCACTTGTGACATTTCAACCTCTGGTTGGTTTTACAGGAGAGCATTTATGGATGAGCTTGCATTGCTTCAGAAAGTAAGGCATCCAAATGTAGTCCAGTTTTTGGGTGCTGTCACTCAAAGTAATCCAATGATGATTGTCACTGAGTATCTGCCCAAGGTTTCTGTTGACCTTTATATTACTACAATGTCATCACTCCTTGATTCATGCTTAACATGTCATCCTGAAAATTTCATTGATTCTCTTTGGTTTCAGTTCTTGTATGTGGTGAAAATGTTTGTTTATTTTGGTTGAGCTTGTCACTTCTAAAAGTACTATTTGAGCTTGTCACTTCTAAAAGTACTATTTCTTCCTCTCTCTCTCTCTATATATATATATATATATCTTTTTGATGGATATATATATCTTTTTGATGGATTTTGAAATGCTACTGGTTGCCTATCTATTACCTTCAACATTCAGAGTGGTTAAAGAAATTTACATATTATTGATATTAATTAAGAGTGATTACAATTTTCTTTACTTTTTCGTGATGGTTGACCTTGTTTTGCTTCTTCAATATAGTGCTAGATCTGTCTTCTTTATTGTTACTCCTTTGCAAATTAGTGGGTCTGAATCGACTATGAGATACTAGTTAAAATGTTAATATGTTGACACAGCAGGTTTGGTGAAAGGATCTGCCCAAAAGATAACACAATTACTCAAGGGAGTAGGAAAGGAATTCTGAATATTATTGATGTTATTTTCAGAATACATGTGAAGTCCTTAAATAGGTCTATGGGACATCCAAACAAAGAAATTTACTTTCTACACATGGATTTTCTTTCCTTAGAACAAAAACATTCATTGAATATTGACACTAACAAAATAGGAAAACTAAATTATAGGAGATAATTATCTTAACAAAGATATTAAAGGACCAAATTTATTGCTTAATTGGGAGCTTGGGCCTCCTGCTGTGCCATCTGAGCCTTTAGGTCAGCCATGCACCTAGGGCTTGGGCCCGATGGACCTGTGCCGAGCCCCTTGGGCCAAGCCCACATATCTTCGGCTGCATCATATGCTCAACAAACTTGTTAGATAGATGGTATATGAGATTTTCTTTTTGCACTTTATCTGCCAATTGAAAAGGGGTATAATTCTTTTGATCTTGTTATCCAACCTCTATTATCTTATAAAGTTCCAACATTGTTTGTTTTTATTATAAGTTTCATATTGACCATTTTATAACAATAGGCAACTCAACTTCAACTATGTCGCTCTTATCCTATGTTTAACATCTTCCTCAATCTATGCAAAAAGAAAAAATAGGTAGCTCCTAAAGAAAAAGGCATAACAAAACCCATGTTACAATTGCGAAGAGCTTCCTTAAAAAATACTGTGCCATAATTCCAGTTTTTGTCAAGGAATTTCCTTTTATCTCGTTCTCTTCTTAGTGCTTAATCAACTAAAGTAAAGAGGACATCATCATCTTAAGCTCCTTGACAATGGATGCAAATCTCCGAGGATCAGAGCTGTGTTGTGTTAATTTTATAGTATTAGTTGAATCTTCTTCAACTTTTAGACATCCTGAGCATGCCTTTTGAAACAATTTCTGCACTACAATTGCCACAGTTTCAGCTTGTTGGGGTCATCACTGCCATTTGGTCCCAAGTGATTCCCCAATAATCTTCGCATTGTTTCTGGGAATCCCAAAATAAGTTTTATATTAACTGTTCTGTAAGTTCTTGAAGAAAGTGTGCTTGAATCTTGCCAACACTAACAGTATTATTTCTCATAAATTTTGTGTCAGTTTGAACATCATAAATTGGAAATATCCATGTTGAAGGCCCTACCTTATCCAACTGCATAACACACTTCACTCATGTTAGTTGGCAACTTTGCAAAGTCTCACCTACTTAAACTGTTAAAGGAAGAAGTACCGTTCTCATGGAAATGGAGAGTGCTTATTTTAGTCATACTATTACTTTACCACACTCCTGGCTGCTTAAACTGGCCTCCATAATGGAGAAAAACGAAAAGAATAAATAAATACAATCTTCATTTGAAACCGTGTTTTCTTGGATATTACTCAGCCTCTTAGCATCCAATTACATCAGTTTGAAGATGGATGTTGCTTGGGATGTGGGACTTGGTGCGGTTTGTTATGCTAGATATTGCAGACAAGTTTTTTTATTTTCACATGATATTGTCTCAATTCTAGAAGCTGGTAAAATTTTCTAAGCCTTAATTTGTATGTTGTCCAGGGTGATCTGCATGCATACTTGAGAAGGAAAGGTGCACTAAAGCCAGCACTGGCAGTGAAATTGGCACTCGATATCGCGAGGTTGTTGGTTGTGTTGTATTCATGAATTTCCTCTGCTCTTGAGACATTTGTCATTAATAAATTTAAGTGAAATTGTGATGGAACATGGATTTAAATTCATTTTCATATCTGAATTTTAATGTTAAAACTTCTTGCACTTAAAGTCTTAAATTTCCTTTTCAAGTTTTGCAGGGGAATGAATTATTTGCATGAGCATAAGCCTGAAGCCATCATCCATCGTGATCTAGAGCCTTCGTAAGTGGTTATAACAGAGTTGTATTCTCTGAGTTCTTAATGAAGCTTAATATTCATACTTGCCTTATGGCTTCACTAAATTCCCATTATTTATCTGAATAGTTTGAATTGCCTGCTGCGAGTAAGATAACAGAAATATACTGCGAGATGATACTGGGCATCTAAAAGTTGCTGATTTTGGAGTTAGCAAGGTGCTGAAAGTAGCCAAAAGCGTTAAAGAAGACAGGCCTGTAACATGTCAAGACTCCTGTGAGTTCTGAATAGCATTTTCTAGTTGATGTTTTTATCTCTTAGCGATGTGTGTCCTTTTGCTGCCTTTCTGGGAATATAATGCTTATAGTTTCCTCCTTGATCAGCAGGTCAATGTATTCTAAGATTTTGTCTTCATTGTTTCCACTTTCTATTATCCAGATTACAGACTAATGTTATAGGTTCTGAGATCGTCTACTGATGATAATTCATTTTTTTTTTTAATCTAATTTCTTTCTTAATTTGGGTTTGTGTATGTTTTGGTAATGTATGATTATATAAATTTACGATATTCATTTTTTTAACCTAATTTCTTTCTTATTTTGGGTTTGTGTATGTTTTGGTAATGTATGATTATATAAATTTACGATATTCATTTTTTTAACCTAATTTCTTTCTTATTTTGGGTTTGTGTATTTTTTGGTAATGCATGATTATATGGTATCGACTTGGGGTCTTGAAAAACCCAGCTTAACAAACCTCCTAAACAGTTGAGACCCTTTCAAGTCTCAAGGTTCAAAATTAATATCTTGATTGCCCCAAAGGGTCTTGAAATCCCCAGCTTAACAAACCTTCTAAACGGTTGAGACCCTTTCAAGTTTCAAGTTTCAAAGTTAATACCTTAAATGCCCCAACTGAGATATTTGTTACGAATTCAACTAGAATGGTTAATGTGCTTGTTTAGTCAGTGGGAAAGAGGGTTTGTAGGCCTGGGAGAGTGTCACTTTTCAAGGGTCTGTTCTATTGCTAACTCCAAAGACAAGTGTGAACCTTTGATTCTTGCTTTGCCTTCTATTTTGTGATTCTACTGCTACCTCAGAAGGCAAGTGCAAACCTCTGTTTCTTCAGTTTCCCTCTAAGTCGGCATTCTATGTTGTGCTTTTAATCTTGCCAGATAGAGGCTTTGCACGCTAAAGTATTTGTATTCTTTGAGCAGTTGGATATCCTTTACTGGAGATTCTACAATCGTTTGACTGCTCTGGGCTTCTTGTTATATAGTAGAAAATGCCGAACTTCATACTGTAGGGTATGGTTTAGCAACCATCTTGAGTTCATAGATTCCCAAGATTTGTTGTCTTTTCTGATATTGGAACTTAATGAAAGAAATTTATAAGCTCATGGAAGAGGGCCTGAAGCTTAACTCACACATTGTGTATTTCTACCAAAAAAACTCACACTCACAGATTGTGTATTGGACAAAACATGATCTAGATTTAGTTGTGGAGTGTTTTAGAAGGGTGTGGCAAGACTCAAAATCTATGGTGCATCATCAAAATACTCATGTTGATCTGAAGAGAGAACCGATGCTGGTACACTGGTGCAGCATGATACCTCTACAAGACTGATTCAAAGATAGGTAATCTTCAGGATAATTATTATAAATTAGTTCTTCCTAATCTACCCTTGCACATATTCCCTCTTTAGATCTCCCTAAAGGGGTATTAGTATAATTGTACATTGAAGAGATTACTATACCAAAAGGCACTCCCTCAAAAAGGGTATGGCTGTTTTCATGTCAATTTTGAAATTATCATGGTATCAGAGCCAATTCTAGGGTATTTCTTCAAAATAGGGTATTTCTTCAAAAAAGGGACATTAGTTTTCATGTCAATTCTGAAATTGTCAGTTGAACCCTTTCTTGATATGATGCAAGTTATTTCAATTGTTTTGACTGTTATGAGTTCTGGGTGCATCAACCATTGACTACTTTAAGATATTTATGTAATTGCATAAATTGCTACTTGACAAATTAATGTGTGGTTGCAATTTGTTTATTCATCCCATTGACATGTTCCTATTCTCAAATATTTGCTCTACATTTTTGTAATTTTGATATTGTTTATATTCAACGAAATTGATGATTTAACCTTATCCGCCACATTGACATGTGGCTGCAATGTTTTTATTTGTCATCATTTTCTCTAAATAAAGATTGAATCACAAACAGGTCGGTATGTGGCTCCGGAGGTTTACTTAAATGAAGAATACGATACTAAAGTGGATGTTTTTTCCTTTTCGTTGATTCTACAAGAGGTAAAAAGGTTTTCATTATTCTCCATGAAGATCCCGTGCCTATTTGTTTGCAGAACCAAACAGTTACAACCTTATGAAGTTGATGTACTTCGTAAAGATTTATTAGTGATCCAACTTTTCGATTGATTTTTTATTCAAAGCACTTTTTTAATGGTTAAAAATAGTCAGTTCCTGAACACATGCTGTCTTTTAACTTCATTTTTTGCCAAGTTAATGATTACCAATATGAAGTTATATAAATCCCTGAAATGGACAATGTTATAGCCTTTAGAAGATCTGAGACCTTCATGATTATGCTCTTCCATAGCCTTCTCCCTCATTTCTAATGTCATGTTATTGATGCTTTTGAAATGTTGGAAATTGTAGAGGCTCATAAAAGTACCTGAATATTGACTAGCATATCTTGATATGACGGTTAAAAGTTGTACAGATGTGGGTGGGTGCACGTAGTTATCAATTCTGTTCTAGACCCTATTTTGATTCGATTTAGAGTGAAACTTTTTCATCTGGTTTGGCATTTCTTATATTTCAGATTTTTGAACTGATATTTAAAAAAAAAAAAAAAAAAAAAAAAACCTAAGCCATATTACTAAAGAATCTGAAAAATTGTAAAAAGGTGAAATTAACATATACATGCTTTATATCTTTAATTTATACGGCTAAATTAAGTATTTATAACCCACATTGGTATGTGACTGTGTGATACTATGACGTCTATTCTTAGCTCTTAATTCCAACTATTAATGCTATAACCTAAAATTAACATATTCAAATAATCACCCCACAACAGGGGCCAATTAGTACCTAACTCAAAATAAAGTTGATTGATGTATTGAGAACCCCTATATATATATTATGGAATGACCTATTATATGTAGATTAATAATAGATTTGTAATGATGTTGACCATAGCACCATTCAAACAAAAAAAAAAGATAGACCATAATTTTCGACTTGGTGGGTTGACTAGGAAGCAGGAACCAACTTGTTGAGGTCAACGTCCACACTCGCTCCTGAGCGGTCATAATTGTGATCGAGCCCTCACCCTCACCATAAAATCATTGTTGTGCCATTTCCCATCACCAATTGGTTTTGGGATAAGTGGTAGTTCAATGGGGTGTAAGATCCTACAAGTGGTATCTGAGCCTGGTAAGTTGGGTGTTCGAGTCACGGGACACGCGTTTTGTGATTTGCGCAGTAAGAGTCGTGGTCGGTGTGTCGTTGAAGGAGGGATTGTTGAGGTCAATGTCCACCCTCGCTCCTGAGCGGTCATAATTGTGATCGAGCCCTCGCCCTCACCATAAGACCATTATTTTGCCGTTTCCTATCACCAATTGGTTTTGGGATAAATGGTAGCTCAATGGGGTATAATATCCTGCAAGTGGTATCAAAGCTTGATAGGTTGGGTGTTTGAGTCACGGGACACGCGTTTTGTAAGTTACGCAACATGAGTCGTGGTGGGTGTGTCGTTGAGGGAGGGATTGTTGAGGTCAACGTCCACCCTCGCTCCTGAGCAGTCATAATTGTGGTCGAGCCCTCGCCCTCACCATCAAACCATTGTTGTGCCGTTTCCTATCACCAATTTGTTTTGGGATAAGTGGTAGCTCAATAGAGTGTAAGATCCTACACAACCCGAGTCAACTCAACTTGATCATATACTGGGTGACTTTGTCAGCTTGAACTTTGTCTAGACTAGTTTTAGTTGGAACCTGGTTGGCTCACCTTGTCAACTTTGACCCAGATTTACTTATTCTGGCTTAGTTGATTCTGCTACTTGGTTGGTTTTCCTAATACAATTTTTCCCAGCATGTTAAAAAAATTGCCAATAAAATCTATATAAATCTTACACTAATACAATTCTATGAGTTAAAACATACTAAAAGAAAATTGAAAAGTGAAATTACTATTCATCTGACATATGAGACTTTCATTTTATTTTTTATATCTTAATTATTTTATTGTTTACATTTTACATTTAAATGAAAAAACATATATAAATTAATTTTTTGACCCACCTAGTCCTGCTGAGATTCTTGGTTGAATCAACCCAGCAACTGATCTAGTTTGGTCTCCCATTGGGATGGAAAACTATGATACTGACATTTAAACATATTTAAGCCTAGCAGCCTAAAAGATTCATTTATTAATGTACTGCAGATGATTGAAGGATTGCCGCCATTTTCTACAAAACAAGAAAATGAAGTTCCAAAAGCATATGTTGCTAACGAGCGTCCACCATTTACAGCTCCACTGAAGCTTTACTCTTACGGAATAAAAGAGTACGCCCTTTTTGAATGAATCTTCTTTCTTGATCTTAACATTCTTACATCTTCAGAATATCTCTTCCTGACTAATGTAATTATTAAAGATGACGATATACACAATCTACTCAGAAGTTAACGTGCAAACTTATTTTATTTTAATATCAGAAATGTAAAATTTTCATTTTGAAATTTGAAGATGCAACTTATCTTTGCAGTTCTAGATTTGGTATGAGATTGGAAAGCAGTTACTGGTAGTGAAGACAACTAGACAAGAAAGCACATCATCCTGTGGAAGAAACTTCCTTCCAGCTCTTGGAAGATGAAACTTGATGGTTCCTCCAAGGCGAAATTAGAATCTTGCGGGTTTGGGTGTTTTCTGAGATAGGAGAGAAATGCCAAATAGTCCATTCAAATTGGGTTTGAGTGCAAGTGGGGCATTTTCTTCATCATATTCTTAAACCTATAGGTGAAGGTGATTCAGAAAATTTCAGTCACATGGACAAATTTTGCACTGGGGCTCCCGCTCATGTTTACTTAGAGATGAACGAGATAAGTTCCAAGTAAAACATTTATATTTGAGTAAGGAGTAACCTCTAAACTAAACACCTTGATTAATTATTTTTACGCTTTAGCTACAGAAACTAACAAAATGATCACCACCTGGTGAGATTGTCCCTTTCATGACACCTAGGGATCCACTATCCATCTCATTTGCTGTTGAGCAGTGCCCATCTTGATAACACTATCAAGTGCGGCTCTAGTGAGATGCTTCTAATTCTATTTTTAAATATTATTATTTCTTTAAATTGAGTTGTTTCCTCAGCTTTCATCTATTGTAGTGTAGATGGTTGGGAATTCTGTTCTAGTGGGCGGAAGTTGATGTGATAAGGACTTTTATTGTTGTATGTGCTGTTTGGAAGAAATGAGTTTTATTGTTCTTTTTCTTAAATCGCAGCCAGTGGCAGTTAATCTAGCTAGAAATAGATATGTCAAAGTTGGAGGATATATAATCGAGACCAGAACAAAGAGTCAAAGACTCAAAGACCCCTATAGATGAATTATTCTAAGGTCGACTGAGGTGCTCTGGTTCTCCATCTACCTTATCACAGAGATCCGTTACCTATCTGTTGCTTATTTGTGCCTTAAATCAATGGGGATGACCCTGATCTGGCCCTCAATTTTGAAGCTTCCTGGCCGATCAGTGTTACTGATGATGCGAATTCAAAGTTTAACCTTGTTCACCTAGTCACCTTGCTGCTTGTTTCTCTCCTGGCTTTTGTATTAGCTAAATATAGTAGCAGCTCGTGTTTAGTCAGTTCTGGGCTTATTATCACTTAGTCTTCCCGAGTGATGTCTCATTCCTGCTCATTTCATCAGGGAAAACATTTATCTGTACACAACATTGTTGCTTGATAAAACACAAGCCTAGTCTTTTGATAGGTTTGGTTGTACAGCCACTAGGCTAAATTGTCCAAGTTTCTTAAAGGCACACTTCTATTCTTCTATATGAGGTTCAATATGAGTTTCATGTTGTCGGGATTGATTGGTTTTTACTGAACCCTGATTCTCAATACAGGTGGGTTAAGTTCATCAGGAAGGAAATCAATATCTGGTAGGAAAAAAAGGACTTTAACTCAACACCCACTGTACAGTCTTTTGTGTGAATAGACTATCAATTCTGGTACACCAGCAGAGCATGATATCCCAACCAACTGTAGTCCCTCTAGATAACTACTTGTACTTCATAGTTATTCCTGAAATACCCTTGTACATATCCTCCCTTTAAACCCTTTGAAAGGGGTGTTCATGTAATTATAGTTTGTAAAAATTAATATAAATAAATACAGGGCAGTCCCTCGGTGAGGGGGGTCAGTAGTTTTATGCCAATTTTGAGTTTGTCATGGTATCAGAGCGCCAGTGTTTAGGGGTCTTCCTTTTTTTTTTCTCTTCTTTTTTTAATCACAGTCTAATCTGCAACATACCGACAGACCCTGGCTCTCTCGACCCCTACCTCTGCAATCTTTCTGAATTGTCTTCTAGTGCATTGCTAACTCTGCATTGTTTGTCCCTTCATTAATCAACGAAAATAATTTTATTTGACTGTGCCAAGAAGTAATGCCACCACAGAGATGTCTACTTACGTAAATTCTAGCAGATGCTAGTTTAGTTTCTGCATGATCCAATGAACTTATACTGTTTCTGATAGTTTCCAGAAACATGATGTGAACTGAATTCTTTATCTAGCTGCTGTATTTATCCTTCTAACCTTAATTTCTTTTTTGGGGTAAATGTTGTGAACGGTACTTTTAAGCAGAGGATTGGAGAGAGGAAGATGAACCAAACAGCAAAACATTATATGAATATTTTTTTTTAACATTATTTTGATGCTCTTCTCATCATATTATTTCTCAATCTTGTGCAATTTGCATGTTAGTTGGCCTTTGATGAGTTAGCATTTTGTAACCAGGTTGATTGAGGAGTGCTGGCATGGGAACCCAACTAAAAGACCAACATTTAGACAAATAATTGATAAACTGTCTTCAATTAGCAAACAACTTGCTCAGAGGAGGCAGTGGAAGGTGCATCTCTCTCTCTCTCTCTCTCTCATATAAACATTTGGGACAAGCCATCTCAAATCCTCCTTGAACTTAAAGATGAAAATCTTTAACCGTATGGTGATTGAAAAATCCAGAATGCATGTTAACTGCCTCATATGCTTTAGGAAATTTCAATTCCCTTCCACTGAAGGGGAGAATTTGATTGCAAATAGAAAATCATAGCCCTATTTGATTAATTTATGAATGATTGCTGTTGCTTTATTTTTCCATGTACCTTTTTCAGGTAAAACCGCTTAAATGTTTCCATAACCTTGAAGCCATGTTCAAGAAAGATTATTCGAGCCTGAGCAGCCGACATGGATCATCTCGCTCTACTAACTGATTGGGGATTTTACAGCTTGGTTTGGAGTCTGTTTCGTTGGCGAGCCTTGACATTTTTAAGAGTAAACGTTTTTAGTTCCCTTATATTTCATGGTCATTATTCCTGTATTACAAGATGACCATGATACAAGGATACACTTGGTTTCATTGTGATTGTGTTTGTTTAGAATATATCTAACTCAAACCAAAGATAAAGAGGCAGGGTTTGGTGAGGCTGAAGTAGCATCAAGCAACAGGGATTGATACGGTTGTAGTGGTGCCTGCTTATCTACTTGAATTTATGCATGCTAATGTTTTCTTACAACGCTTATGTTGTGCTGAAGGTTTTTATTTATTTATCTCTTTGAGAAGATTTACTGATTTAAGTGGTTTCTTGATAAATGTGCTGTCCTCACCTGGATTCATAAATGCAAGCTGGAATTTAGAAAATTCTATGAGCCAAAAGTGACAATCTATGAGGCTGAATTTTCAGACACACTAATCAAATAGGGAATTCCTGCTTTCAATCAAACGCCCTCTTTAAACCTCCATGAGTGCACCAAGAAATGGAGAATTGGAATCACGTTGATCAGATGATCCTAGCCATTCTATGGGCAACCATTAAAGATTAAAAAAGACAGCGAAAGGTAGCTTAAATTTGGCCATGGTCTGTCGTCACCTCTGTGGAAGTGGTCCTACGCTGGAATTTGGCGGTATCCAGGATTCCTTTTCTAGCTTGAACTTGTGTGTA
This sequence comes from Camphora micrantha, assembly GCA_003546025.1. NCBI lineage: Eukaryota > Viridiplantae > Streptophyta > Magnoliopsida > Laurales > Lauraceae > Camphora > Camphora micrantha. The sequence continues at coordinate 3,887,173 of QPKB01000012.1, read as the reverse complement.
AGAAATGGTTTTTTTACCCACCTAGGGGTGGGTGGAGTGGCATGAGGGATGGGTTTGCTCCCAATGTCTTTAATTGGAAATCCGCTTCAGATTTGTTGGGTGTGTTTGTGTGAGTTTAGCGGGCACTCAAGGGGGATTAGTCCTCGAGTCAAAGACAAGAACACACAAAAAAGGGATTTTAGCATGGTGGGAAAAAATAGTTCAATTTTCTTCTTTATTTCTCTCTTTGCATGCAGTGCAGTGCAAAGCAAACAAAGCTATCAAAAAAAAAAAAAAAGAAAGTCTTTGGCATTGCACGGGCATGGACCTTTTTACAAAAGAGTCCGGATCCATTCTCACTCAGCTTTGTGGGAAGTGAAGTGGACCTCCATGGTGGGCCCACCTATTGACCATACAAATTGATCAAAGTGAATGTAGTGGTGTGTTCCAAAATTTTACTTTAAGAGGAGTTGATCCCACCATAAGATAGAGCATATTATTGACAACCGGAATGCATTATTAGTCATTTGCGTTGATCATGTTATTAATCATATATTCAATCTTATGAAGGGACCACTCCCATGATTAAAAATTTGAGGACAGTCCATGTTCTTTACATGCATTTCAAAATTTCAGCCACCACCCGAAAGGTCTCCAATCCTTTGAGAATCTCATGAATTCCATCTCTTTTACTGATTGGTGGAACTTTTGGATACTCAAGTACGAGAAAGCACCTATGTATTCCACTATGTCTGGAAATTCAAAAATTCCTCACACAAGAGCTCTAAATTTCAATAAAGAAACAGGCCCGTTCGTGACTTTCGGATTTTCAATAGATGGGGTCATCATGGAGTTCAACTCTCTTCAGTTTACACGCAGGGGAAGCGTGAGTGAGACACCAGGAGGGTCGTCCAGGCTCTTTCCAAAAATATAAGTAGGGGCAGCACACATTTATCAATGGGCTAGGAGCCTGGGATTAGAAATAGGCCTGGCTGGCCCAATTAAAATATGGACTTTAAGGAACACAATGGAGGCCCATTAACGGCCCCAGAAGGGAATTAGCCAGAGGTGACTTTTAGACACGCTCAGAATTCGAAGACTTAATTAATCTACTATCGAATCTAAATCTTAAAATAAATAGAAATCAAAGACTCAAGATAAAATGACCCAAAACTATACAGTCATGGATCCAAAATTACCAAAATTTCAGCATCTATCAAGAATTCTTTATTTTTTCTTTTTCCGATCTGTAATGTATGGCTTGAACCCACAATTTTAGCATCTATCAAGTTCTTCAACAAAAATAAACAAATTTTGCACATGATAAAGCTTGTTCTCTTTCTTGAGCCAGTTACCACCATCATCATTATCACACACACTCTTACCTTGACCTTCTACCAAAAAAACAGTGACAATATTTATTAGAAATCTATTATGCCTTGAAATGGTAAGAGATCAATATTTATTGGGAAGCACAAGAGAGAGGTATGTGTCCTTTTGTTTCTATAAACATTAGATTTTTGGCATAACCTCTTATGCTTTTATTTTTTTATTTTTTTATTGGGGATTTAAAAAAAAAACCCTTAAAATTGGATACTTTGAAGGTGGATCACTCTGCATATTCACGTTAGTGGACCACCTGTCCAAACTTCTCTTTATTTGACTTTACTGATATCAATAAATAATGTTGACTTTATTTTTTTCACTTTCTTGATCCTTCTCTTCTTCTCCTCCATTTCTCTTATTTGATTTAGTTCATCATAATAATCTTCTTCAAGAAAGAATTGATGGAGAAATAGAGGGCATCAAAGTGGGAGCTAGATAAGTGGTGGGGGTTTGAGGGAGAAAATGAGGAGGTCAAGGGAGAAGTAGATGGAGAGGAAGAGGAAGGTTTGTGTTAGAATGGATTCAGAACTGAAGGTGGAGTTAGGATTGAAGTGGGGTTGTGGTGGGTTTTTGTTTTTTTTTTTCAGAGGACTTGGAGGTGAGATAGATGCTTTTGTCATCTTGGGCGTGGCTTTGTAGTTTGTAGTTGGTGGGTGGTTGGGGTAGTGTCGGTTGGGAGCTAGAGATGGAACGACAAGACCACTCCCGGCCTGGCCATACCACGGGCCATGCCGGCATGGATGGCCGGGAGTCAGCTGTGTCTTTCGTTTCATTGGCTTGCGTCGTTATTATATTTTGGGCTTAAAAAACAAAGGTCTTATACTAAATTTTTTCTAAATTGTTTTTAAAAGATACACAAAAATAAGGGTATGACATACATATTTAAGTGGTTCAATCAAACTCGACCTACTCCATTGAGAAAAGAGCCATTTGGATATTTTTCTATTTGAAGGCTTTTCAATATAATGATTACCTTCGAAACCTTTATAATTTTTTTTGGATAATAAAAAAAAAATAAGAGACTAATTTTTTTTTTTTTATACTAAAAATATCAAATATCTCATATTGTGCCGTGCCACAATCGTGCCAACTGGGCCTGAGACCTTGACCCAACACGGCCCGTGCCATTAACCGTGCCACTGGCCATTGACTGCTGTGCTGGGTCGTGCTATGCTAGGACAGCACGACCCATTTGACATCTCTATTGGGAGCTTAGCAATAATTGCATATATGCATACCATCTAGACACAATAAAAGGACTCCCTTTATTCTTTCTTGAAGAAAATAATGATGATAAATTGAATCAAAGAATAGATTATATATAGAGAAGAAGAAGAAGATAAGGAAGAGGAGGGAAAAAAAAAAAAAAAAACTTGACATTCATTCATATAAATGAATGTCTGTATTATTCATTGATTGTTTGGGGGGGGGGGGGGGGGGGAGGGGTTCCTCCACCAGCAATATTCAGAGTTTGGATCCATCATTGTTAGACTCAATTTTAAGGGAATTTTTTTCCGTAAAATTTATTTATTATAAAGTCTTTTATGGTAATAGAGAATATAAACTCCTGAATTATCATAACATGTTCAAAACGAAATTCTCTTGCTGAAAACGCCCACATGGGAACATGAAAAAACCAGGACCCCGCCAACTGCAACCATCCATCGGTTAAATGGGAATGTTCGCGTACGAATGTTGGTACAGATTACAAGGGAGGCCTGCAAATTGAATACAAATATAAGAAAAGGCATTGTAAAGCTGAGATTAAGGAATAGGTAAAGTTATTTGGATTAGGCAAGATTCTGAGTTTGAAATAAATGTTAAGTCTTCTACTTGCTTAAAACTGCAAGAGGAAATGGTGGCTCCCAAGACAGCTAATTAAGCATTTGCTTTAGAAAAAAATATTGGTCTCAATGGCGAGGAGATCTTTTAAAATTTTGCAAAGGTCAAGCTTGCTTATTAAATTTGCTGCAAATCTCAGAAGCCATTTTAGAAAATCTGCTTTCTCTTCATCATAAAATTGGAAATTCCAAAGCCAATCGAGGCCTACCTGAATCGTGGTATCTAAAATTTTATTTGTGAAGAATGAGGCTATGGGTATGTTTTTTTGTATAGAATACATAAGAATTGATGCCATAACTGGTTAAAAACGAAGATATAAAGTAAAATATAAAAATGACCATCAGATAAGCTCTTCTTTTGAATGGAAATTGAATCGAGAAAAGATGAAAAATGTTTAATTAGTAATCACCCTAACAATTCAAATAATAGGACAAGGTCCATCTATATTCTTACCTTATATCCTTGTCCCCTCACTTGGTATCATTCACACTTCACCTCTTTAGTAAATTCCTGTAGATTCTAAAGCAAATAAAAATGCCTTAAAAGTTGATTTAAGCGCCTGTTTTTACACACATATACACACATCGGTCCTCTAGTTGGTATAACTCTAAATAAAGTGAAATTTTAGCTAATTAATTCATTTTAATGGGAGGGCATATTGCTTGAATGGAGTGAATGAATAAAATGAAAGGCCCACCAGCTGGGTCAAAACAATTTGTCTGCATAAAAAAGTCCTGTCTGCCTATTCTGAGAGAGTTATAATGGGGTTCCCTACTAGACCATGTCGAGTCTAATGTTGGATCCACCATGTACCCAATGTCGGACCCAACCCTTTAATTTACATCCTTAATTTGATGAATGGATGAGACTTCCAGTTCTAGTTCTATGAGAGTGGAATCATATTCTCTATGTTCTATATTATAAATCCATTGGTTGGACTTGGGCCCCATCCTGGAAACTAAACCACTAAAAGTTAGTGTGCACTTTTTTCTATCATTAAAAGTAAGCTTTTATTCCCATCAACTTATTCCCATCATGTGTTCTCATTTTAATAACATTTAATATGATAGTGGTCAAACTTTGATTTAAGTAAATGTACTTTCTACCACAGTACAACAAAAACAGGATGGAAAGTGATTTTATCTGTTCTGGTTTTCAGAGAAGAACCTCCAGTGGGTTTCTAACAACGTCCCAAGAAAGTCTCTTGCCAAATTAGGGATGCAAAAAGGTTTGGATTCAGAACAGAACCATGGTGGATGCAGACATGAGAACCTAGAAGCTATGTATTATATTTAGATCCAGTATCAATTAAAACAAATATATATGATCCGACTTCAAATCTAGATCACAGAAGGGTTGCTGATTGCATTAATATAATTGAATAAAGGAGCCGGATCAAAACAACTTTTTTTAATTATCTAAGTGAAGCTATTAATTGATCGAAAGCTAAAAAGACTCAAATATAAATATAACACAAGTTATGCACGTCTTTAAAACCTATATATACTTTTATTATGTGAATGTAATTGTCATGAATTCAGATTCTTAGATCAAAATATACAAGGATCCGGATTTGGGTCCGATGTTCTGATTCCTATATGCATGGATCTAGAATGACCCAAATTTCTCTCGAGTCCAAAAGTAAGTTTCATACGAGTTAGTATAGAGCCAGAGGCTTATAATAGTTGGATAATCCAATACCTATTTACAACCCTACCTAAAGAGATCCAAACCCGGTCTCCAAACTTTGATCTTCCAACCTTCTCTTACACATTCCTTATCATCATGATCTCCCGGTGAACTTTCATGTGGAGTGGTCAATGGTGGATTACCAACACCTTGGGGTCCTTCCTGTTGTATTAAAAAGTAAAGTGGTGGCCAGACACTGGACACCTGAGATTGGGAGCTTAGTGGTTTACCTTCTGCTAGGATCCTTGTTATTTATGGAGAGATTTACATATAAAAGTTACGAAGAGAGTACTCGAAGGTGTTAGGAAGATAAAGCCTTTTTTCTCATCCAAGAATGAAATGAATGAAAAAGAAAAAAACATTTAGCAGGTACCCAAAACCAACAAAATCTAATATACAAAATATCAAACTACACGTAGCCAAGAAACTGTAACACAAGATTGCATCGAATATCTTGAGAAAAATATTGCATCAAACATCCTTCTGTGAGCAGGAAAAAGCACAAGAAAATCTGAGAAAAATCCAATAGAAAAAAAGTATAATGCCTTTTTTTATAGTCTTGAAGTTTCCACACAAAACTTCACCCACCACATGCATCCAATAGAGAAATACAATGTTCTCTTTGGTACACATCCAAAATTCATTCTCTCACAGCAAACCAGTTTCAAGCTTACTTAAGTGAATCAAACCCCACATGTTTTCTCCCCTCCTTTTCTTAATATATTTGCCTTTTAGCAAAAAAAAAAAAAAAAAGTAGAAGAAGAATCAAACCCCACATAGACAGGAGGATAACATTATAGTACTTCAATGGGTCAAACCTCAAACTTCTTTATGAGTGAAATTTGGTAGAACCCATACGAGATATTTAATCGTTTGAGCGATTTTTAATTTTTTTAATAGATGGGTCTCACTAGGAGACTTGAGATCACAAATTTCTGAGAAGTCCGACCTTGAGAGAAGACATGGACTATTTCAGTTCCTCTACAAGAAAATGATTGCACGCCCTTTATATATATATATATATATATATATATATATTTATTTTTTTTTGCTGAATGGTAAATTGAATTAAAGGAAAAAGTGGGAAGGGCAAAGGCCCAAAAGTTAGAGGGAAGGGCACGCCCTTTATATTTCAAAATCAACTTTGAAGAGTTAGAGGAAAAGAAGAGATATTCTAGGAAAGGAGGAGATATTTCTAAGAAACAAAGAAGGGTCCTGAGTTTATGTGTATGCAATATTCAAAAATCTGTCACTCACCAACCACCATGTAAGACACGAATGTGTGAGAGAAACGATGGGTCGGATGATGGTTGCCAACTGAGCCGAACTTCAAGCTTGCATTGCAACAAGAAGACCGAGTGTCCCTCACTGTAACAGTGAATCATCACTGTTTAATTTGAACAAGTAAGGAGTGGCGTAGAGATACAACAAAGGGGTGCACGTGTATAGATCTGTTGAATGCAACAACAGAACTCAGTTACATGTATTAAGTCTCTCTAGCCCCCATTGCATTTTATAAAGAGCTCAGTCCTGTACTCAGTTTACTAAGAAAGAAAAATACAGTAAATACGTACGTTACAGTGAACGCATAGGACTCTTGAATTCTTTTAATCTAAGCATAATTTTCGAGCCAGACTCAACTTAAACACTCTTCACATGAAAATTCATCCCATTAGACTAAAGGTATTTGACATCTTTTAACATTTACGGGTGATCCACAACCAATTTCGTGGGGCCAGAGAGTTCCACCGACACCAACTTTCCAGTCATTCTTTTTTCTTCAGTAAGTTGTTTTAAGGTTCCACTTCCTTCCACCTGGAGAATCCGAACTCTCTTTAAGTAAAGTTTCTTCTTTGTTTGTTGATCTATCATTCTAGCTTGAAATTGACCCGATCACATGTATCCATATGAGTCATACATGCATAAATGTCATGGTAGCCATTCCTGTGTTACCTATTTGGTTAATTCAATTCAAAGAAGCTGAACCCTTGTATCATTTTCGAAGCTCTTCACTATCCAATCAATCTTTTTCTATGTTCTCTTGTTAAATAGAAGGTATTGTTCAAAAAAAGTCCAAAATCCAAGTTTCAAAAGTTTCTTTAGCTCTCAAGACGTTGACAGCAAATGTGAGAGTCAGTTCATTTTCAGCTCTCAATCAATACATTGCATGTAGAAAAGAATGACAAACAACAGTAGAAAGTAGGGACTCCATTGATTTCTGGACTGTTCATATCAAAATCCCATCTTCCAAATGGATTGTCAAAGCCCAAGTGTAGCAAATGGATTAGTGGGACCTTGAGAAGAACTTTATCATATATAAACAACTCTTAATTCTAGATTCATCTGAGCCATCAAACCATATGCTTCTATTAACTGCAAAAAACTGCAGCCTACCCACTCGGCTGGGTTACACTTACCATCATAGAGCGGGATAAGGTTGTTTGGGAGGCAGACTTGTAACCTTACAACTATGAAATAAGTTTTTACCGGTACCAAAGCAAGCACCATGCCTATCTCAGTTGAAAAGAAAAAGAGGAATATATGACTTGGAGAGCTTTTGGAAATTGATTGGAGGAGGACTTGATGATATATTCTTTCTCCCTCCATAATCTATGACAAAACTTATCCTCTTTGTCCTTTTGATGATATCTTTCGTTGGTTTTCTGTGGATATTGGATTATCTAAACAAAAGATGAACAGCTTTCCAACCTTGGACCTGCAATAGTTATTGGTATCTGCAAAAGGTTGTGTACGAAAAATTGGGAGATGAGAAAATTGGCATATTCCTGAGGCTCAGGACAATGCAATATCCATACTTTAAAGTTACATGGTGTTGATTGTTTATATTATCAAAGAAGATTACTCAAGATGTGACTCAGTCTATATGGCCCATTAATTTGATAATCGGCCCACATGCCCCCACATGTATAAGAAAGTTTTTTAATTAGATAATTAGTAGTTTGTTATGATGATGGTCTTGCAAGTAGTTAAATATCAGTTTAGTTGTTAAAAGAAAAAAAAAATCCTAACTATCAGAAAAAAAAATATAATGAAATTTAACAAAATAAGGAAGCTCTTGAATTGATTTTCTTTTCTTCTTTTTTTCTTCTTGATCGGTAACTATAACTTTTATTAAAAGGAAAAGGGAATACAAACAACCAATATCAAAAGGCAGAATACAATAAAGCACAACATAAGAGATATATACTGGAGCCCAAAACTAAGCGAGAAAAACACACAAATTACAAGACCCATCTACCCCTGGCTTTGCTAGAGTCTGCCATGCTATTGACAAATTTGCAAACATGAGTGAAAGTAATCGGTGTGGTAGATAATAGCCTTGATCTCATTGAAGTACAACAGTATCTTTCAGTGAACTTCGAGACATTTCATCAATGAAATAGCATTGAAATCACTTTCCACTGTTACACTTTCTTGGAAAAGAGTGGAGAGTTTCCAAAATAACTAACACTTTTGCTTTATTAAAATCTTTGATCGCATGTGACTTTAAAACATAAAGATAAATTTCCATTTGTGGTTTCTTAACACTTTGCCAATACCTGCGCTTCATGTATTTCCACATGCAACTCCATCCACATTAAACTTTGACACTCCAAGAGATGGAGCACACACCAAACTACAGTTTTCTTCTTCTTATGATCTCTCACCTTCAAACAAGCTCCTCAATCATGTTGAACATTGCCAATTTTCAGATTTGCACATTCGTTCCCAACGGAAGCCCATTTAGCAATTCTCAATAGTACAACTGTAAGAATACCCTCCCAAGATGATTTTCTTTCTTCCTTTTTTTTTTTTTTTTTTCATTCCTCTCTTTCCTAATAGACCACAATATAGGAAAGGAAATGATCTTCCATAAACACACCTTACGAAAAAGCACCCCTTCCATGACTCAATAGGCTCCATAAGTGATCTTGGAAAATACCAAGCCACACCACTTTCTTTGAGGAAGAATCCCCAAAGAGACGGCGTAAGATGAAAGTAAATAAATAAATGCTCAATAGACTTTGATTTCCTCCGACACAGGGAACACATATCTGAGATAGAATTCCATGATAGGCCCCTCCTTCTTAAGTCATCAGCCGTTGAGATCTTACCCCTCACACTTAATGAGCAGAATGCCTTTACTTTAGGAGGCACAAGACCCATCCAAATTAAGGCACATGTAGACGAAGACTCATCAAATGGTTCTAACATCCTATAGAATGACTGAAAAAAAAAAAAAAAAAAAAAAGTCAGAAGTGTTTGGCTTCCAAACACGCACATCAGTGGCATCCTTGCATAAGAAAACATTAGAAATTGAGAAATCTTTATCATTTGATTTCTATTAGTGGAAGAAAAAGGAGTATATTTCTTGTATGGTGTATCACATTTTCACCTTGTGCATCCAAATTACGATGAACAATTATGCATAATTGACTTTGTTAACAATGGGTATGATTATCGCGATCTTTCTCGCTATGTGTTTTAGTAAAAACAAATAGGAAGCATGCATGATGCAATCAACAAGGCCCTTGTGCTCATGCCATAACCCTATGTAAAAGCCACCTGTGAATTTTAATTGTTCCAATGTAATGCTCCTTGAATTTCCATAAATGTCCTTCGTAGTTGTTGTAACAGTAGTAACAATAACATTCTTTCTAGTGCCCATCATCATATTTGTTGGGTCTTAAGCCTTGGAATGGACTTGAACCTTAGTGCCAGTATTTCTTGTGCTGGGTCCACCGATAGGTCCCTTAATGCTCAAAGTAGTTTCTTAGGAAGTTGATGGCAGCCCGTCCTTGAGAAGCTCAAAGCTTATATATGCTACAAGAGCAAGGTAATATCCTCCTTTGTAGTGGAAAACAAATACCAGTTTGAGACAAAAAACTTCATGTATATTACCATATCTACGTTTGCTCTTATCAGTAACTCAATTGATTGTTTGAATGTAGATTTTCTCTTTAATTATAAGCAGTTCAGATGTTACACCAATGACCAATAAACACCTGAACATATGTCTGTTGAAACTATATACAGTAAAACCAGTGTTTATATGTAAAGCTTTTTTTTTTTTTTTTTCTTTTTTGTAATTGCTTGTAAGCATTTCATATTTTAATGTTTGAATGATTTCTTCAGAAAAACATTCAAAAAAGAGGGAGGCAAAGAGAGTTGTATAACCAATTTGTGAAGGTTTTGTCCCTGGTCCTCTAAGATGTCTGCATCTAAAACATGTCTTTCTGTTTTCTCTCCTTTCCCTTTTGAGGTCTTCTCCCTTCTTACTTGTTTTTCGATGAAAAGTAAAAGTGTATTAATGAAAGAAGGCGAAGTGCAAAGAAGAAAAAGTGATAATGAAGGCATTCTTCACATATTTCAGAGCTCCACATCGAAAAACTTCCATTCTAAAAGAGGAAGTGATAGCCCACTTGCCTTAATCAAAATAAGTGAAACCAGTGAGAAGGTTTTCACTTTTCAGTGCTCTTCTTAGAGTTACTACACCTGCCATCTCTTCCACTTGACCTCCTTGGATGGGTCACTTGAGTTAGACATCTCTAATAATCACATGGGGCCTGTGTCCAGCCTACAACCTTCATCAATATAGACAATTTCTCCAAGACCCATTATCAAAAAATGGTCAAAATCAGTTAAAACATGGACTTCATTTGTAAGTCCAAACTCTTTTTTTTTTTTTAACACAATGACAAAAGCCTCTTTTCCACTGATTTTCTGTCGACCCATGTCAGATTCAACTTCAGATCTCTCACTTAGATGGGATTTCCACTTATCACAAAGCAATGCTCTTCCCTGCTTCCTCCCATGAAGAGGTTGAAATGGGTGTTCCTACTAATAATAAACGAAAGCTTGCAATTCCTATGTAAGTTGTTCTGTATTTTAAAACAAAGAAGCACGTGCGGGGGGTGAAAGGAGGTAGGGCTGGGAGGGGACAGAAGTGTAAAAGCCAGCCCGAAAAGATAGCAAGGGGGGGATCTGGTTAAAGCCTCGTAATCCGTCTCGAGGCTCGGAATCGAAATCGTAGCTGTTTTTAGAGATTGTAATCCGTCCGAGGATGTAGCATACTCTGCCGGACCAGGTTACGAAACTGTGCTCCCGCTGTTACAGCAGCGTGCCTCGCGGTGGAGGGGATAAGGGGGGGCACTTGGGAAGATATTTTGTTGTACCTTTGAGACAAGGGGAAAGATTATGCCTTTCAAAACGAGAATCTAGGACTGTCAATGACTTAGATTGAGGCAGACAACTAGCTTTATCAAGGACAATTAGCTTTTTGCTGGAACAGCCCAACCACTGCTGGTGGTGGTGTTAGGAATTTTAATGGGCTGGTTAATTCCTGGGTTGAATAAAATTCTCTGGTAGATTTAAATTGTGATTTTGTATTACTTATAAAATGTGCTATAGTTGAGTCATCGGAAGATTTGAAGCGAGAATTTAAGTGTTTTAGAGTGAAGAAGTCAAAATTCATAACACAAGCTCGCTATAATGAATCTTTAGTTCCCCTATAGCGAAGTGCTTGGAGCACCCAAGACTAAGAAGGGGCTGGCTCGGTGACGCCTCCTACTTGCTATAGCAAGCTTGGGTAAAAAGTCCGTGCGCAGATGAATCTTCTAATTTGAGTCTAATTGCTATTCTGATTGAAATATATATATTTAGAAGACCCTTGCATGATTTTGGGGCTATATAAATAGTGATTCTTTTAACTTCAAGCAAGACAAGAAGTTGCTTTATCTTATTCCAAGGTGAGAAGACCGTAAGAGAAACTCCTTGTTCTCTAGAGCTATCATTGAGACATTAGGCTGAAGATTTTCTTTAGAAGGTTTGATGCTTCTACTTCTTTATATTGTTGGAGGATCAAGCACGGGGAGCGGTGCCCAGCGAGTAATCGTGACATCAAGGAGTTATGTAAGAAAAACTACAGTCATCATATCAACGTACTGACTAGAAAAGGGAGCTGTGAGTATATCTTGTAACTATTCAATAGTGATTGGTTTTTCTGATCGTGATTTTTCTCCTTGAATATGGTTTTCATGTAAAAATTATGTCTGCCTTCTTATGGTGTGTAATTGGTATATTAGATTGCTAGTTTTTTTTTTGTTAATTTTATTTTATCTCGCTGCTTTGATTTTTGGAATTAGCATCTATTTTAGAAAATTTTTCAAGTGTCAGAGCACCGAGTTAGCTAAGGTGGGCCAAAGCCCTTGAAGGCCTGCACTATCTAGGCCCTTACCCTGTTTTTGATGGGCCTAGTATAAGCTCAGGGCAAGAAGACAATAGATTGTCACAACATCAACTTTATAGGATTGTGGAAATATTGGCAAAATACATAGTTTTGAATGTATGCTTCGCTTTCAAATGATGGACTATAAGACATAGGAATAAAAGTAAAAGTAATGAGAAACTTCCCTTTCACATAAACGAGCATGCACACAAACAAGCAATATGTAGTGCAGTTACATAAATTACAGCAAGATGGCATAGACACTTGATGCGCTTTTTTCATTCTGATTTTAATTCAAGAGATGTTAGAATAAATAGATATTCAAGAAGTTCAAATGCCAATTATCAAACATAGATTCATTTTAGAGGTGTAAGAGTAGTAGGTGTTTTATATATCAATCTGTTATTTTTCCTCTTTAAAAAAATAAAAGAACTACAAAGCTTCATAAAATAAAGCGCCGAAAATTACCATAATAATGTGTTTTAGTAGATATTTATGTATATAAATATTTGTTGTATAAAATAAAGAAAAATAGAAGCGCACGGCCATGCGGGTCTATTATCATCCAAGTTCATCTGTTCAAGCCTTACCCTAAGGTTTTTTATTAAAAACAAAAGCCTTCAATTAAAAGGCCTTTTAAGGGCTTGGCTAGGTCGACGGCTGAACCCCCTCGTTTGAGGGCCGAATTGACAAGCCGACTGAGAAGCATGATGATCACCATATTTGAAGGTTTCAACATCCCTATCTTCTTTTGCTAAAGGCAAATTGTATTGAATACAGGAAAGAAAAGAAAGGCTAAAAGCCCCCAGATTATAAAAAAAAGGGAGAACCAACATAGAGCTTACAAGAAGAGAAAAAAGAAAACTAGGCTAAGAAATAAGCCAGGAAAATAAACAAAAAGAAAACCAACCCTACTCTTAAATGGCCATACTAGAAGGAACAACCATATAATTGCAAAAGGCTTGAAGAGGCCTTCCAGAAAAGGGCTTGTCTATTTGCCTAAGAGAGAAAGAAAGGATCTCATGTAGATTTTCGTCTTCGTCTGGGAGGCTCTATTGTTCCTGAAGACATGGCCATTTCCACATTTCCATGTAGCAAAAGCACTAGTAAAGAAAGTGGATGAAGTTCCCTTACAAGCTAGCTTGTCACTATTCAAAGAACGCTCATACCAGATCATAGTTGGAGAAATATGATAGGGAGACCTGACTCCAGCTGCTCTAAGGACCCAAATCCAGATGGAAGTAGCAAAGGGACAAAAAAAAGAGAAGGTGCATGTTTGATTCAATACTACTGTTGCATAGAGAGCACATTGAGGCAAGGCTGATGCCTACCGACTGCACCGAAGATAAAGTTGGAGTCTAGGGATGCATCATCCTCCAAGTTGAATGTCCTTATCACCAATTAAGAGAGGTATTGTTTTGAAAGCTACAACAGTCCCCATGTTTTATCCATTTATTGAAATGGGACCATTAACAAATTCTTATTTCAATTAGAAGGTCTACATTGCCCAAAATGGGTGTCAAATTTCGATGTGCTATTTCACTAGAGTTAATGAGTGTGAAAAGCCTAGATTGATCATAACAGATGGCGGGTGGGCCTCTAAGGTTGGACGATTTTAAGTTAGGAATGTTTTAGTCAGTTTACAAAATTGGATATATATTATACCTCAAAATGATCATGAATTACAAGCTATGATCTGCGTTGGGAGTAGTTAATATACTTAAATTTTCAGAAGAAAAAAATCATGATCCAAATTATGATCTACTATAAGGCCAGTGGCGGAACCAGGAAAGGGCTAGCAGGGGCAATGCTCGGCAAACCACACCCCCCCGGCCCCCCCAAAATTTTTTTTTTCCAGAAAACCGCCTTTTGTTTTATGGAAATTTATAGTTTTTCACATAGGGCCCTCCCAAAGTTTTCAAAACACCCTATATATTTTTAAAATTTGATACACTTATTTATATGTGGCTCTCTCGAGATTTTGTTTCTATACAGTGGATTCCAAGAAAAAGTTCCTGGATCCACCTCATAGAGAGCCACATATGACCCATTTTTCTCCCAACACTTATTACATTAACTCCTCACTTAAATTGGCATCAGACCCCACTAGACACGCACGACAACTTTCATTGTTGAACTTTAGTATAAAAAAAATACCAAAGTTGACTTGTTGTTAATCTTCGAGACCATTACAAATGTTTGAAAAGTCGGGCATAACTCATTTTTTTCTTGGTGCCCTTATCCATAATCCATCCATTTTGGCATGCACTAGTGTAACTCCACTTGAACCATCGTAATGACTAGGTTGAGCCACATCCTAGGTAATCACTCATCCTATACATATTCCTATAAAGTGTCCAGGACCCACACTTTAATTTAGGGCTTCGGTTTGTTTTCATATGAGACTTTTATAGATCTTACAGCTATGTTCAAGTATGATATGTTTGACAATCCAATCACCTTATTATTAGATTTAGACCAGATGGACTTAGCCGATTGACAAGACTGATGCTGACTAGCAATTTTGTGAGCTTTATGAGTGGTTTGGTGTAAACAAATGCAGCATTTTCACGAGAAAATTGTGTTAAGGGATGGGATGGATCAATTTTAAGAAACATATTTATAAAAGTGAATAAAAACTGAAAAAAGTCAAAATCTATAAATGTTCATCAATCAATCTCACTTTAATAAAAAGCTACCAGTAATCATCCTGGTAAATCAAATATTAGGAAAGTGAATGTCCCATTTGTGACTCCTTGTATTATTATCCTTCACATCTCACCTCTTCAATAATCCTTTTACAAAACCCATTTAGCCATCAATTTTTAAAAGTTTAAATCCAAGGAAACAAAAAGCCTAACTATACCAACTAAACTACAGTAAAGATCAAAGTCTAGCTGCACTTAATTTTTTTTTTTTTAAATTATACATAAGTTAAAAAGATAGGAATAATATTTCTCGCACACTCATTTATGTTACAATAAGGCATATTTCTTTAGCAGAATTCAAGGATTCATGTATGAGGAGTTTGCAAGTTTTCCATAACTCTCCTGAGGTGAAATCTCTAAATCATCCTCTTAGATAGAATATTTGTAAACGGTAGGGAGATTGGAGTTTTGAGAATTTCGAAAGTCATTTGAGACTTTTCAGGCTGCGGAAATCTGAAATTTTAGCAAAGAAATTTTCAACTTCTCAAACTCTTTTTAGAAACTCTGATAAAAGAATAAATTAGACCATACTGAAAGATCTAATGTCGAGATCAAAGAACTACTCTTGAGCGTTGAGTGTGGGCTGTAGAGTAAAACCAAACAATGGTACTTTATCAATCGTTTTATATAACAAAGTGCGTAATTGCAAAATCAATGTGATGACCTTGCAAAATAAAATGTGGATTAATTTTTTTTTTCTATTTTCTATATATTGGAGACTTGAACTCATCTGCTCTCACTTGCACTCTAACACTCCTAACCAGTTGAACAACAATTAGGGGAAACTTCTTTAAGCCCGTTTGTTTGCATTGTAATGCATAAAAGTTGAATGCTTAGGAATTTATAGTCAAAATGAGCTCCACAAAAAAACTATTAAAGAGATGATGTGTAAATGATCGATACAAGTAGCAAGGTAAATAAGACATTGACTTTCTTAAGATTTCCATTACTATGGCAATGGTTGAGAGTATTCATTTCTCATCTTAATGTTCGTCTAGGATTTACATTACTATGGTGACGGTTGAGATCGAGTATTCATTTCTCATCTTAATGTTTGTTTGTATATATTCACTTTAATGCTAGTTTTTGACTATTTATGATATAAATTCCTATATAATCAATTCTTATGAATTTGTATGCAAAACAAGCAGACCCATATATGTTTTCAGCATAGTGTTATTATAGTTGTGCATATTTTAGTTTTTCTTTTAGTTCCTCCCTCATTTGTTAAACATGAGTTCCTGCATAGTTCCATCACCATCTCCGCCTGAAAGATCCATCATTATACACCTGAAAGAAAGCTCAAAACTTTCCAAGTATTCTTCCCAAAGTTTGTGGCGGTACTGGTGGCACAACTGCAAGAGCACCACAACAACGAAGTGCAGTTTCTTCTACCCAACTCTACTCCCCCCTCATTCTCCAACAACAGCCACTTGCTGCTGTTTTGCTCCCTCCACTCCTCTCTCCTGTGAATTTTCCAATCATGTCGTTGCCGACGGGACATGTGTACTGGAGCTCGGGCCCATGTCTACCCTACTCCACACCACATGTCGCTCTCCACACACAAACAATTGTTATTACTTGTTAAAAACCAAACACAAACACAAACACACCATATATATACTCGGCCCGAGTACTGCTGCCCCAATAGCTCACATCCCAACCGTCAGATCGACTGATAACTTGATCTTCAGATCCGTACCACCTATCACCTCTGATGACCAACAATCAATTATTTCTACTACTGGAAATTGACCCATCAACCTCTTATTCGGCCATTCGGATCTCACACCCCCTCTATGCCAGATGTACGGTGATGCTCAGTGCAGTGCAGGTCGCACATGCATCCATGTGTGCAGCAACTTCATGATGGATGCATCATGATGCATGAGAATAGAATAGATGATGTTTTTGTGTAAGTATAAGTGGAGAGGGACAGAATAAAATAGGCATATTCCTCAAAAAGAGATTTTCAGAAGAAGGGCCCAGTAGTTTCAAACAACCTCCTAAATGCCCATCTTCTATGTTTTTACAATAAATCCTCCCATATAGTATGTGACTGTTAATCCTATTTTATAAATAATAATAGAAATGCTCTTTATTTACGCTTAGCAGGTCTCACTTGCGCAAATTACTTTTAGTAATAAGGTACATTTAAATACATGATGACAGAAAAAGGCATAGCGATAGAAAGTTTTTAAAGTTAAAAGTGGCATTATTATCTTTTGAAAGGCGTACGTTTGCTATCCATATCTTGTATTTGATGCGACCACAGATGAATCAACTATTAGGTTTTAGTAAAACTATCAAAGTGTGGGGGAGGTCTCATAAAGAAGATAGAGCCCTTTGTAAGAAAAATAAAAATTGATGTATGTATGCATGTATTAATATGAATATGCATATGCATATGCATCATGATATGTATGTATTGTAATAGTGGTTATTAACTGTTACTCCCACCATAACTTTTCTCTTTCCTTTGGCTTCTGCGCTCTTTTCTCTTATACGTCGCTTTCTGTCATAAATTAATAGAGGGAAGTGGGACGACATGAGAGCGGGAACTGTAAAGCAATGAAAGGAAAAAAAAAGCAAGCAGTTTCGTCCTTTATAAACTCTCTCTCTCTTGTCTCCTAATCGACGAAGGGAAAAAAAAAGCTCTCTTTTTTCTTTCCTCATCTCTTACTTCATTCGTTTTTACGCAGTGAAATCTCATCGAAGAATCCATGGCTGTTGCATTCGAAAGCTTCTCCATTCGGTAGGTTCTCGAATTTCTCTTTCCACGTTCCAAACAAGCAAGAAAGAAGAAAGACTAAAACTGTTTTTACCCCTTTTTTTTTTTGGGTTGTTGCAGAGAGTACGCTTCGAGGATGAGAAGCGTGGATGCGAGAAAATCATGGCCATTCAAAGAAAACGAAGAGGACCCCAAGAAGGAGAAGACCCAAGACTTGCTTCCTCCTATCGTTTGCAGGAAATACAGGTGGTGGTCCAACGAGCTCGAGAACGAGAGAAGGAAAGTTGGAGAAGATGATGAAGAGATGGAGAAAGATGAGGAAAATATCTGCGGCTTGGGGTTAGAAAAGCTTCGAATCGACGAGCAAGAAGATGATGTTGTGAAGGTTGATGAGGATCTGACGGCCAAGATATGTCCGGTGTGTGGGACATTCACGGCAACGACGATCAACGCCGTCAATGTTCATATCGATGGGTGTCTGGTCCAGGCGTCGAGGGAGGAGAGGAGGGAGATGAGAGCCAAGGCCAAGGCGAGAGCGCCGAAGAAGCGTTCGATCGTGGAGATTTTCGCTGTTGCGCCGCAGATCGAGCGGTTGGATGATGAAGATGATGACAATTTGGATGGGGAGGAGGAAGAAGATGGATTGGATTTAGGGATGAACAAAGATTCATTATTGAATGTTGTTTCGAAGTTGAAGAGAAAGAAAGGGAAGCTGAAGAAGCACAAGGTAAAGAAAGAGATTGAAATAAATGACACTAGTATCAAGAAGAAGAAGAAGAAGAAGAAGAAGAAAAAGAACAAGAAGGTAGCTATTGATAAGAAGAAATTGCACAAGATGAAGAAACAACGGATTGGAATTCTAGCCATGTCGAATGGATTGGGTGCGAAAAAGGTACGAATATCTTTCGATTTCTTGGTAACTTTTTGTTTGTTGTTTACATTCACAATACAATTAATAGCAAAAATATTTTTGTGGTCAGAACTATTAGAACTGTTTTTTGGGGCTCTAAGGTGGGGGTGGGAAAATAATCATGATTTCTATTTGCTGTGTTTTATTTTGTTTTTTTACTGAATTATGGTACTAACTACTTTGGGAGTGAGGAAAAGTGAAGGAGATGTGGGGTTAAAACAATGGGTTTTTGGAGGAGTGGGGAGGAGCGTTTTTTTTTTGCTGCAGTTAGAAATGCCCAGTACACGTGACTGGGGGTAAGGATGCTTTTTTATAGGACATCTGTCCTTTGGGGTTCCTGTATTTCAAGAAAAGCCTGCCTGCCTTCACTGTATCCTTGGATTTGGAGGTACTTCAAAATCTCAAATTAAGAATCCGGGTTTGTACACGTTTTACTCATACAAGAACAACAACTGTTTGGGGACACTTAATTTTGTGATTGTGGTGGGTCTTAGAGAGGGCATTTATGTCAGACTTGTATTTATTTCCTTCACATCATGGAGCTTTTGGTTTGGAGGCCTGAAATCTGATAAGATGGTAAACACCATAAGGACAGTGTGGTTGATGGCCACATTGGGATTTTGTAGTGCCATCCATGTGGACTTATGCTTTGTGGTTGAGGTGAACAATTTTTCTCTCTATTTGTATTAGCTAAATTTCAAGATCTTCACCTTTATAATAGCTCATAATTATCCCGGATGGAATGGGCTGTCAGTGGCAGATGTTTATTTTCTCTAAAGGAACTGATCATGACATTGAGTTTGTAAGAGAACAATGATGATTTGAGAGTTATTCAACTAGATTGATTTCATTGTGTTTAATGGAATTTGAAACGGTAGCTTAGATGTGGGAAACAGTCGGGTGAATAAGATCGATTGTAAATCTGTGAAAATCTGAAATGAGGTGGAACACATGAAATTTGAAATGTTGGGTTACATGTGGGCAACTGTTGGGTGAACAAGAGAGTAAATCTGCGAAAATGTAGCATAAAGGTTGGGTTTGCTAAAGCTAACCGATACTAGTTACGAAGGAGGTTTTAACCCTTGTTGATCTTGCATTAAACCCATGGGTGTATGAAGAGAACTCCCAGCTTTCCTCACATTTTCTCTAAGAAGCAAATATAAATTAAAGGCGCGCTGGATTCGTTTATCTGAATTCCCTTCTTGACACATGTTCTACAATGGAGTCTCCTTAAAGGAAAGATCGTGATCTTTGGTTTTATTTTGGAACCCCTCTCTCTCTCTCTCTCTCTCTCTCTCTCTTACTTCTATGGATCTTTGTATACCATAACCTTATACCGATTGGATATGGAAGTCATAGACACGCTTTAACAACTTTTATTTGGGAGATAGCAATCTTGTCCTTTGATTTCGTGCCAAGATTGCTACTGAATAACATCAGATAGTTTAGAAAGCAAACTCGAAGTCCACGTTGCTGTCTGTGTGTAAAAAAAAAAAAAATTTCCTGATTTTTCAGAAAATCTACTTGATACACCTTCTTGTAGTTAACCTTTCCCTTAGTTTATTTCTCCATGTTTACTAAACTTCAAATTCTTATAAGACAAGCTTTGCCGACATTAGTGAAAGTTATTAGGCCAGTAAGTTGTTTCCTCATTCGAATGTGTGGAATTGGAACCATATTGGTATTCGAGGAGGACATTATTTCAATAATCAAAAGAGTCAGCTGATTTGTCTTTATTAATGCAAGAACTGTTCCAAGATGACCTTGGCAGATAATAATGGAAAATCATCATTTCATGTAGTTCCTACTGCCTTGGCTAATGGGTCCTGTACCTACCTTTAGGGACCCAGTCATAAATTTTTCTAAGCTAAGGGTTTAGATTAAATGTCCATTCAATAGTAAGGATGTATCTGAAAAATCCCCTCTAGTTAAATTAATAATAACTACTACGACTAAAATTAGACAAAATAGCTATTCAAATGATGGTCATCGGAGTTAGTATGAATTTAGAATGATAGAAAACCCCAAAACTGTTGTTTTCTTGTCCTTTCTTAGGAAATTGAATTTTCAGCTGAGTTGCCTGGCATATTTGTGGGGTCTATTTTTCCTACTAGATATATAAATGGATTGTGTATTAGGGGTCAAAGAAAAACCCGTCCATTAGACATTTCAGGTAATCTGATTTAAGTGTTTACCAAATAAAAAAGTCATCTGATTTAAGATGATGAAATTAAAATTCAAAATTAAATCATATTATTGCTTAATCATGTGCCTAAAAATGTCAATTGGGACCATATTTTTGTGAGCCTCATCACCACCCTTCTCTGTTTGGGTGAGTCCTATGGACCCCACCAATGCCAGGCATCCATTGTCAAAGTTCATCTCCATAAGGGCCCAACTAGTAAATCTTTATGTATCATTTAAGAGAAGTTCTTTTGTTGTAGGTTACTATAATAAGGACAAATTCTTATAAGTACCCCTTTACATCCTCTTTTCTAATTTTATATGAGGGGCCCACTTATGATCAATCCAATCCCACCACAAACACCTGCCCTTTGTGTTCTAGCACTGATCTAGTTTGACTATGATACAACTATTTCTTATCATTGGCCGATTAAAGTTTTACATTAAATTCTAAGGTTAGAGTTGAATGATCTACCCTTCTTGTTTTCATGCATCCAGATCGGCTTCATAGGAAGGGTAACAGAAAAATGTTAGAGTAATGAGAGAGAGAAAGATATTGTAGGGACCATTTGACCATTTTTTTTTTTAATTAACATGGGATTTGAAGAGGTTTTGCAGGATAGAGAGGGTGGGAGGGAGATTTTAAAGATAGAACTTTCCTTCTTAAAATGTGGGGATGGTAAGGAGAAAATGAGGAACAATTGTCCTCTTTCAATCAGTAAGAAGCTTTTATCCCTCATTTGAGTTTTTTAAAATATTAGATTGGATTTTTTAATTTATATGTCAGAATAAAAATACATGTATGAGGCATCGGCTGTATTGGTGATATGGGGGGATATTAAGAAATATGTTATCAGTAAGACCACCTCCCTCCAAGCTCTAACCTCAATCTTAGAGTACATTGTTTTACCTCTCAAGGCGCTGAGAGGGAAATTCTCCAGCTACATCCTAATCAAGGAATTTTCAGTCATTTAGGCATTCATAGCCTGACCGATTGAATGGGTTTTCCCCTTTCTGGGTTCTTTCTCTCAATCCCTTATGTATTTTATTGCACAATGGCCCTATTGTTCTGATATATTTGTATTCTTTGGTTTTTTTTCTTTTTTTTTCTGTTGCATGCCTTTCTTAATGACATCCTTTGCAATCTAGTAAAAAAGAAAGCCTATTTGTTCAATATTTTGTCGTTCCCTCTTTGCACCAATTAGGATGTCTCTTACATGCTCGGGTCAAAGAATAAGGACTTGTAACTTTCATTTTCTTCCTTTTCTCTCAATGTTGAATGGCAGACAATGTCAGTTGATCTTTCTTCAAATTCTAAATTTAGTTATCTTCTCTTCTCTCTCTCTCTCTCTCTCTCTCAAAATTCTATGTTGCACAGTCCAATTGTTCCAAACATCGGATTTGAGTGAAGTTGACTCGAGGGCTTGGGCTATCTAAAACTTTCATGCTAAAATTGTGAAGACTATAATAAACTAAAATTTCAGAAGTCTCGATATATATATGCGTACACACTCATATGAGATTTTGGGCTTGTGGGCGGTCTTGATTGAGGAGACATGCCTAATAAAATTTAGTTTGTGCTTATTGTTTCCTAGTTCTGCCTAACTCAAACCCTCCACTTTGTTCTATAACAATCTTAAGTTGCGAAATCTATCTTTGCTTGGTTGTTTTCATTTTTGACTATCTCAAATTCTGTACTCTCTGGCCTACTAAACTTGCACTCCAAATATTTGGTCTGAAATTTACTAATTTTTATCCAATTTGACTCAATTGCAATTCTCGAAAGTTCCAACTAATCATTTGACCCTCGGTTCGGACTGTAGGGAACCGTAGCATGGGGTAACAATCTAAAGAATATGTAGTTGCCAGAAAATTGAGTGTCGATCAATGTGATCGATCCCTCCTCATATAGCCTCTGTATTTGCTCATTATAGAATATTTACAACTATAAAATCCCTTGATTGCAGGGATTATCTTCTTCTAGATGATACAAAAGATCACAGTGAATGCACACATCCATGAGATCAAATCCTATGTGGCCCCCATATTACATACACTAATACCCCCCCTCAAATTGATGGTAGTGAATCAACCAATATCAATTTGTCAACAAAGAATTGATGCTTGATATGTGAAAGAGCTTTGGTACAGATGTCAGCGACTTGAAGATTTGTAGTCACATGAGGAAGAGTAATTAGCTTGTCATCATAGGCTTCACGAATGTAATGGCAATCAACTTCAATATGCTTTGTTCTTTCGTGAAACACGAGATTTGAAACAATTAAATAGTGCTGGTATTGTCAGCATGCAAAAGAGTGGCAGCGTGTTGGGGAAAACCAAGTTCCGTTAGTAAACATCGTAATTAAATCACCTCAGAGCATGTAGCGGACATAGAACGATATTTTGCCTTTGTGGAGGATTTGGAAACTCTATCTTGCTTTTTGCATTTCCATGAGATGAGAGCATCCCCAAGATAAACACACCATCTGTTCATAAAACGACGTGTATCAGGACATTCGGCCCAGTCCACATCACAGTAGGCAGTCGGGGTCAAATCTGAATGAGCAGGAAAGAAAATACCACGCTTTGGTGTCCTAGGAGATAACGAATAATACGCTTGATAGCTTACATGTGAATTTGTGTGGGCTTAATCATGAACAGGGATGAAAATAGCGATAGCGGCGGGCGTAGCGGCTTGCCGCCAAAACGCTACGTAGCGGCGTAGCGGTGTGATATGGAAAAATCGTAAAAAAAAATGAAAAAATTATAGAAAATCTAGAATATTGGAAAATGAGAGAAAATGTATTTTTTTTTGCAAAAGTAACTAAGGTAAGGGGGTGTAGCGGTCCCCTCACTGTATAAGGTCATGTATCGCTGTATAAATAGAAAATAATAGTAATGATCATTTTTTTCACATGTGTTCATGTTGCTTAGTTATGCTAACTTAGAAACCAATGAAAGGCTCATAAAAGAAAAAACTATGTCATGAAGTCAAGATTTAAGAGTACCTAGAGAAAAAAATACATCTACCAAAGAGGGTGTCTAATAGGATGCACTTAGAGAAGAATTATTGAGAAGAACTCTTTGTATCGACTGTAATTCGGCAAGATCATGTGCTTTTTGGTGTTCTTTTAAACATAAAAGAGTAGAAGAGTTGTGTAGAAATGTTATTTGGAAAGTTGAAGAAAAAAAATAAGTCTTATTATGCATTTGAAAAAAATTTGGAAAGTAAGAATTTTTCTCACTCCGTAGCGGCCACTAGTGGCCGCTACGGGTGTGACAGCCGATAAATCGGCCGTAGCGTAGCAGCCGCTATTTTCATCCATGATCATGAATTGACTGACCAGGTTTACAGCATGAGAAATATCCGGTTGAGTGATTGTTAAGTAAATAAGACTGCCAACAAGCTTGCGATAGATTGTAGGATCTTCAAGAAGGTTTCCATCATCTTTCCTATATTTCACATTTAATTCTAATGGAGTATCAACTGGAGTGGTATTTTGCAACTGAGCATGAGTAATGAGATCTTTGGTGTACTTATGTTGATTAATAAATAGCCCACCCTTGACAGTATGCACTTGTAGCCCTAGAAAATACGTGAGAGGACCTAAATCTTTCATATGATAGGATGCATGAAGGTCCTTTTGTAGTTGAAGATTACCATCAGGATCTGTCCCCGAGGTGATGATGTCATCAACATATACAAGTAGTAAGGTTAGGCCATGTGACATCCGATGAAGGAAAATAGAAGGATCATACTTGCTTTACGGGAACCTGGCATGAAGAACAATTTTGTGCAAAATTTTCAAACCAGGCTTTAGGTGCTTGCTTCAATCCATAAAGAGATCGACGTAAACGACATACACTACTTTTTTATACATCCGTAAGACCAGGAGGAGGTCTCATATAGACTTTTTCTTGAAGATCACCATGGAGAAAAGCATTCTTGACATCCATTTGAAACAATGGCCAAGACTGAGATGCAACAAGAGCTAGGAGACTTTATTTTAGCAACTAGAGCAAAAGTCTCGGCATGGTCAACGCCATATTCTTCACGATTACCTAATGCCATTAGATGAGCTTTATATCTATCCAAAGATCCATCTGGTTTCAGCTTGATAAAGTAGATCCATTTGCAGCCGATGGGCTTGGCTTGAGATGGACATCGAATGATTTTCCATATATGATTTTGCTGTAGAGCTGTGAGTTCTTCCATCATAGCTTGCTGCTAGCAAGGATGCTTTACAACCTTTGAATGAGTGTCAGGGATAGAGATAGTGGATAAAGTGGCATTTAATGATAAATGATCCAGGGGACGTGTTTGACGAGTAGGCCTTCAAAGTACGGGAGGGTCTACTCGTCAAACACATCCCTCGGATCGTTTATCATTATATGCCACTTTATCCCTATCTTTATCCCCGGATCGTCAAACACTTCCCTCGGATTCTACTACAGCAAGACAGCCTCTTATGTTTGATGACAGCCTCTTATGTCTTGCTACAGTAGAATTTTGTGATTGTTGCCGGTGGGGGATCCGAAAAAACTGGTAAAAAAGAGACGTTTTTTTTTTTTTTTTTTTTTTTTTTTTTTTTTTTTTTTTTTTTTTTTTTGTGGTTGAATATGAGTCTATCTGAGTTTGAAAGAAATATTGATTTTCAAAGAATACTACATTGCGAGAGATGCGAATGCGATGGATGTTAGGATCATAGCAAAGATAACCTTTTTGACTTTTGAAGCATTTACGCTTTTGACTTTTGAAGCATATCTCAGGAATGCACATTTTATCGATTGAGCCGAGAGTTTATCTCACTCATGAGAGGGTCGATGCACGAAACACACACAACCAAAAGCTTGAAGGTGTTCATAGGATGGTTGGGTAGTAGAAAGGCGGAAGTATGGGGACTGATTTTGAATTGTAGGCAATGGAAGACAATTGATAAGATGCACAACGGTTGAAAGAGCTTCCACCCAAAAAGGTGGATGGGACTGATGAGTCAAGAAGCAATGTTCTAACAACATCAAGAAAGTGTTGGTTTTTCCATTGTGCAACCCCATTTTGCTGTGGAGTGTAGGGACATGTGCGTTGGGAAATAATACCCTTGGATTGAAGAAATTCTTAAAAATGAGAAGAAATGTATTCCCCCCTGAATCTAAACGCAATTTTTTTTATAATTTGGAGAATTGGTTTTCAATGAGGGCAAGAAATTTTTTAAAGACATCAAAGACCTCAGATTTGGCATGCAAAAAATATATCCATGTGAACCGACTATGATCATCAATAAATGTAACAAAATACTTATGTTGGGTGTGTGTGATAGTTGGTGCAATACGCCAAACATTTGAATGAATTAAATCAAAACTCTTTGTACTAATGTCCTTTTGAGTAGGAAAAGGAAGTGCTTTACTTTTGCCAAGTTTACAAGTAGAGCAATACAAAAAGACATCTTTAAAAGACTATGAAACTTTATTCATAATCAAGCCATTGTTCAACATAAACATTAATTTTTGTGCGTTTGGATGTCCAAGCCGCTTATGCCGAAGTTGACAATCATTTTTCAAAGAAGAACGAAAGAACGAAAGAAAGTGACATCCCTAGCTGGTGCAGTGATTTGGAGAGGAAACATCCTTCCACATTTAGGACCCTTCCTTATCACCTTCCCCGATTCCCGATCCTGTACAAGACAACCAGATGAGGAACATGAGACAATGCATTTATTTTCAACGAGCTGGCCAACGGAGAGAAGATTAGAGGAGAAATGAGGTGAGTTAGAAAACATTTTTCAAAGGCAAAGGATGATTAATATGTCCAATTGCAGTGATGGGAAATTTATCACCATTAGCAATGTGAATGTTCATGTTACCATCATGCTTTTGAACATTTTTCAGATTATCAGTGGAATAAGTCATGTGATTCGATGCACCAGAATCCATATACCAAACAAAGTTTTTAGATGACTTACCAGACAGACTAAGGGTAGAAAAAGCAGATTGGATCATTTGTTGTACCATTTCAGGGGTTAAGGTAGATCTAGGCTGAAAGGACACAATTGAGGTAGGGGCTATACCAGAAGATCCTCCAGCTTCAGCAGTATAAGCTTTGTTGTTTCTATTCTGTGGTTGCTTCCAACATTTGGATATGACATGCCCTTGATTCTTACAATAATTGCAAGCCTTCTTCTTGCATTGAGTAGATATGTGCCCGTATTCTTTACAGTTATAGCATTGAACTTTACTCATATCCTGTGACTTTGTTTGAGTAGCAAATGCAATCTCGTGTGCATTAGAAGAAGTTCCTTTTTGTTCCAAGCTCGCTTGAGTTAATTAGCGATGCTCTTCCCTGAGCAATACACTAAGGCAGTCTTCTAGAGATGGGGTTTTTTCTCGACTCATTAGGTTGGAGCGAACAATTTCAAATTCCCGCCACAATTTCATTAGGAATTGATCACGTTGACTATTTTCATGATATTTTTGAAGAGTCAGTAATCCTTCTTCAAAAGTAGTGACATAAACTAGATTTTTAAATTCAGTCCATAATTTCATAAAACCAGAGTAGTACTCTTGAATAGACTTGTTTCCTTGTTTATATTCAGAGATGTCAAACTCCAGTTGGTATTTACGTGCGGCACTATCTTTATTATAGATTATTTTTTAGATAGTCCCACATACCCCTTGTTGTCTGATAAATCCTCAAATTCAGAATAAATTGTTGGTCAACCGAACTCAAAATCCATGTCATTATTTTTGCATCATTAATTTCCCACTCAGTTATTTTAGATGTGTCTAAAGAGTCCCTTGAGACATTAGGCTTCTGAGTGGTGCCATCAATGTGTCCCCAAAGATTTTTTCCCCTCAAGAATATTTTCAAATGAAATTCCCAAGAAAAGTAATTTTTCCATTAAATTTAACAAGGAGAATTTCAGATTTTCCTGCCATTGAGAATTTGATGCAAAACAAAATTCTACTTAGACAATGTAGAATGGTTGAGCTGGTTGCCGATTGAATCCCTTGTCACACACGGCAGGATTTATAACCAGAAGAAACTTCTTCAATTTCTATGAATGGTCTGATATAATGATGCTGGATTTGATTGGACTCAGATTTGTGACCTTTTGCAACAACGAGAGGAGGTAGAGAAAAATCGCCAAGTGGGCACGCAAAGGAGATTGTGCAAAAACATGAGTCCGAGATGCGGGTTGGGTCCAAAGTGCTGACAGAGCGACAAAGTCCAAATATGCCGAACTCGATGATCTTGAAGATGACACGTCATACTAGAAGAGATGAACTCAAAGTCCTGTATGTCTGAAGATGAAAAAGTGACAGAGCAAAGAGCACTATGAAGTGCCAAACTCGAAGATGCCGAACTTGAGATTTGAAATGAGAAGCGGTGATGAAGAATAGCCAACTATGTTTGAAGAGGATTGAAGATGGACCACTGTAGCTAGTCCTTAAATCGCTGACGAAGATGGTAGACACGATACTCAACCACAAATAAGTCGAAAAGTTCCGACCTCTTTCTTATGCACGAAGGAGTCCTAATGATTTGAGGTCTCTGATACCATAGCAATCTAAAGAATATGCAGGATCTAGAAAATTGAGTGTTGATCCTTGTGATCGATCTCCCCTCATATAGCCTCTGTATTTGCTAATTATAGAATATTTACAACTATAAAATCCCTTGATTGTAGGGATTATCCTCATCTTCTAGATGATACAAAAGATCACTATGAATGTAAACACACGTGGGATCGAATCCTATGTGGCCCCTATGTTACATACACTAATAGGGGGGACGTCTAATGCTTTTGTCGCCGCAGGGCTGGCTAATTGTACACTGCAGGAGCAAGGGAACTCCCCTAGTTTTGGAAGGCACATGAGTCTGAAAACTAAAATGAATGTGCAACTGACACTACACTACGTAGGTACATGTGTAGGTGATGCGTCTGTTGGTGCTAGAAACAGTAACAACACCATATCATCTATAAACAACCTAAACTATAGAGTCCATATTAGATATACTACCATTTTATATTCCATAATCAAAGAAGCTAAATAATGGTTTTCATTTTTCCCATTATGGATTTGTTAGGCAACATTGCCTCTTACACCGCCTCAATCACATGCTGACATTACCATTTTCAAGAAGCCTTGTTGCCTCCTTGTCTCCCTCATTCCAGCAGTTTCTAGAACCCACTCAACCTTGCAACCGACATCATCACACCGCCTCATTTTGAACCATCTCAACTATCGCTCCTTAGAGTCTATAAATATGGGAGACTTGCCCCATTTGTTGTGTACATGGAAGTGTTGAGTGTTGTGAATGTAGTGCCAAATGAGAGGAGTGGTGTGGTGAGTGCAACACGTACAAGAGCAGCTAATGTGAGTGTGTTGTGTAGAGAGTGTAATGAGTGAATGGATGTGTAATGTGTTGGAGGAGTGACTTGTAGTAAGCTATTTACTAGGTGCATATGTTTCTTTGAAGTGACTTGTAATGTACTAAGTGCATGTGTTTCTTTGAATAGTATAGTTAAGTGTAATATCATGTGCCTTATGTATAAAATGTATTAAGTGAATTAAAGTTGCTGCATTGTACAAAGTGTAGTAGTGTATTGTATTTAGTCTAGGTCCACCTTGGGTGTTTTTCCAATAGGATTCTCTATTTTTATGAATTTTTTGAGTTATGAGATGGGTCTTGATTTGTTGGACTATGGGAGATACAAACTTAACGACAACTTAGTTACAACTTTTGATTACAATCAGTACAAGTCACTTAATTCAAATACAACAAGAACCCAATTTAATAATTTACACTATTACAATGCTTACAAGCCACGCCCACAAATTATAGCAACTTACGAAGCACCTACACCCAACTCTTTTTAAGCCTACAGACCACTTACAAGAGTCACTCTTTACAATACTTGTTTCTCATTGTACTTGCTTCATCTCACTTGTGTTTCAAATGACACTAGTTGCCCATATTTATAGGTGATACAATAGGTCCGTGGAGAAAGTATGTGGTTGTTAGTGTGCCACTTTTCCCAATCCATCTTCGTAATCGGTTCCTAGATGCAATCCCCAAGGTCGGTGATGTGTAGTATTATGGAAAATGCAAGAATAAAAGAGAGAGACTTGGGGACTTTTCTACACATGTTGAGGGGGCAAAGAGACATTAAGTTGGTGGTTGATTGACATTTCTCCCCCTCAAACACCAACGTTCTTAATCTATATTGAAATTATCTTTATGCTAGTTTTGTGAATGAGTTTGTTGGCAAAGCCTTGGTAAAGATGTCCACCATTTGTTCTTTAGAGTTGCAGTACTCCAGCTTCTCTATTTTTAATTTTACATGATTTCTTATGAAATGAAACCTGATGTCAATATGCTTGCTCTTTTCATGCTGTATAGGATTCTTTTCAAGTTTAATGGTAGACTTGTTATCCACATGTGAAGATGAATACGTGGCAGCATCCGTCGCAATAAAGTATATCGGTTGAAGAACGCTTTGTATGGGCTAAAGCAGACCCCATGAGCATGGAATGCTTGTATTGATAGTTATCTACAAGAAAATGGCTTCTCCAAATGCCCATGTGAGCATGCAGTCTACATAAAGTGAAATACTAATGGAGAAATGCTCATAGCATGCCTTTATGTTGATGACTTATTATTCATCGGGAATAGTCCATAGATGTTCAAAGAATTTAAGTATGCTATGTTCAAAAAGTTTGAAATTACTGACCGTGGACCAATGTCCTTTTTGGGTATAAAGGTAAGGCAACATCCAAATGGCATTTTCATTTCACAGAGATAATATTCAAAAGTACTCCTTGAAAAATTCAGAACAAGGAACTACAATTTTGTGAGTACGCCTGTAGCAATAGGCTTGAGATTGACAAAAGAAGGAGAAGAAAGAAACATTGATCCGATACTATTCAAAAGTTTGATTGGAAGCTTAATGTACCTCACAATCATTAGGTCAGACATTGTCTATGGTGTTGGACTTTTGAGTAGATATATGAAAGGCCAAAGGAGTCTCATTGGGTTGCAGCCAAAAAAATCCTAAGGTATATCAAAGGTAGCATAGATCTAGGTCTTTTCTATGACTATGACAATGAATTAAAATTATATGGATATTCAGACAACGATTGGGGAGGTGATCAAAATCAAAGAAAGAGCATTGCAGGATATGTGTTCTATCTTGGATCGACACCTTTCACATGGATTTCTTAAAAACAAAGCATCTTAGCCCTATCCACATGTGAAGCTGAATATGTGGCAACATTTGGCGCAGTCTAGAAAGTGCTATAGTTGAGAGGTTGTGAAGCTGAATACGTGGCAACATTTGGCACAGTCTACAAAGTGCTATAGTTGAGAGGCCTCCATGGGAATTCGATCACCAACATAAAGAAGTGAAACGATATATGTGAAAAACAAGTCTGCCATTAAACTTGCAAAGAATCCTATACAACATGGAAGGAATAAGCATATTGGCATCAATTTTCATTTTATGAGAGATCATGTAAAAAAGAAAACAGTGAATCTAGAGTATTGCGATACTGCAGAACAAGTGACGGACATATTCACCAAAGCTTTTTCAACGAACACATTCACAAGACTGTGGACAAAGCTCGGCATAAAGATAGTTTCAATCTAGAAGAT
Organism: Camphora micrantha; assembly: GCA_003546025.1. NCBI lineage: Eukaryota > Viridiplantae > Streptophyta > Magnoliopsida > Laurales > Lauraceae > Camphora > Camphora micrantha. Next base: position 3,855,862 of record QPKB01000012.1, on the reverse strand, counting down.
TAAGAACGTGGGTGTCTAAAGGGGAGAAATGTCATTTAAACACAAACTTTATATCTCTTTGTCCCCTTAGCATTTGTAGAAGAGCCCCCATGCCTCTCTCCTTCATTCTTGCATTTTCCAGAATACTCCATATCACAGAACTTGGGGATTGCATCCAGAAACTGACTTAATGTATGAAGATGGATTGGGAAACGTATCCCACTACTGGCCACATACTTTCTCCACCGACCTATTGTATCACCTATTAATATGGGCAACTAGAGCCATTTGAAGTACAAGTGAAGTGAGAAACAAGTTATGAAGTGAAGAGCAAGTGAGTGCCTTTGTAATTGGTGTGGTGAATGAATCTTGTGTTAGATACCATGTACCGCCCCAAAAGCTTAAGTTGATAGGTGAGAGGCCCAAATAGGTATGTGTAGTCCTGAGAGCCCTGTCCAACTCAGGACTTGGACGATGTGGGACTTCCTAACACTCCCCCTCACGTGTAGGCCCATTAGATTTCGTGGATGGGCCTACCACGTGGGCTACACAAAAACGACGGCGTTGGAACCCACTCTGATACCATGTACCGACCCAAAAGCTTAAGTTGATAGGTGGAAGGCCCAAACAGGTATATGAAGTCCTGAGAGCCCTATCCAACTCGGGACTTGGGCGATGCGGGATGTGGAACTTCCCAACGGTAAGTGGTGTGCAGGCTTACAGTGAGTTTTTTTTTTTTTTTTTGGTAAATTGTATTAGAATAAATGAGAAGGTGGTTAAGAAATAGCCATCCCCAAAAGACAAAAAACAATGAAAGCAAGGCCAAAAGGAGAGCAAACAGGGCTCAAAAGAGAACAATGAAGCGGCTATACTAAATTACATCGGAGTAAACACTCCAAAAAAGAAAGAACATAACTATAGGTGGTGAAGTTAGCAGGAGATCTCTGAAAACCAATAAGCGAGTGCAGAAGGTCTTTAAGGAGAATTTTTGCCCTTAAAAGAAAAGTCTAATTAAAGGCTGCCTCAATTCTAGAGATCCAAATAGCAAAAATAGTGGAGAAAAAGATGACTCCAATACTTGGGTGATCAGCCCGGTTTCTGTTTGCTGTTAGAGAGAACCAAATTTTAGATGGAGCATGTGACATTGCATGAGGATTGCCAGAAGCTGATAGAATCCGGGACCAAAAGCCTGAAGAGAAATTGCAATGGAAGAACAGATGAACATTTGATTTAACAACATGATGACAAAGGGGACACCTTGAGGCAAGCTTTACACCCACAGATTGAGCCTAGATTTCTATGGGAGTCTTCCTTTGGAGAAGTCTCCAAGTGAAACAAGACAAGAGAGGGCTCATGATAGAATTCCAAACTAGAAGCCACCGTGATTTCTTTGATGATCTGGATCTAACCAGTTGCCGGATAGATATGAGAGATAACATGCCATCTAAGCTACTGGTGCTGAGGAGCTGGTCAGCAGTCTTTACTGATGGGAGACGAATGTAGTGGGCAGCAGCTAGATGTTTAATGTCAAGAGGAAAGGAGTCTGGGAATAAGGCATGAATAACCGGCAATGATGTTGGATACCCGGTCGTAAGTGGAGAAAAAATTATGAGGGAATTATGGAGCAAAATAGGGGATCAATTCAACCGACCTTCATACCCGAGGCTAATACTTTCACCATTTCTGATGATCCATTGGCAGGATTGCTGAAGATTAGTTGAGAGCTTTCTCATTTTCTTCTAAATACAGGAAGCTAAAGAGGTAGTAGAGGGGTTCCAAGGGTTGAATTTGGAAACAATATGTTCTTAAAGAAAGTTGCCTAAAGAGAGGAAGATATAGCAGCTTGCTAGCAGAGCTTTAGCATACATGCAGTGTTGACTTCAAATATGCGTTTGAAGCCCAAACACCTTCAGCTTTTGGAAGACAAACTACCTTCCATTTGACAAGGTTTCTTTTCATTGCGCACTGATCAGCTGACCATAAGAAATTTCGAAAGAGATTTTCAATTTCTTTGATAACATTGTAAGGAAGAGGAATAACCATAATCATATGCATGGGAATGGCTGCCATGACATTCTTCACTAGAACCAATATGCTGGCGAAAGAAATATAACTGTAGGTGGTGAAGTTAGTAGGAGATCTGGAAGAGAGTTAAGGTGTAGGTGCTTTGTAAGTTATTGTTATTGTAATTTGTGGGTGTAGCTTTTAAGCATTGTAATCATGGTTAAAAAACCCTATGGGACTCAAACTGGAATCATGCGCCTCAGCCGAGTCCCATCACTAGAACCAATATGCTGGCGAAGGAAATATAACTGTAGGTGGTGAAGTTAGCAGGACATCTTGAAGAGAGTTAAGGTGTAGGTGCTTTGTAAGTTGTTGTTATTGTAATTTGTGGGTGTAGCTTCTAAGCATTGTAATCATGGTTTAAAAAACCCTATGGGACTCAGACTGGAATCATGCGCCTCAACCGAGTCCCATGCGACTTGTACGAGTCCTAATGCAACTCGCCCCTCCAACCATTTTCTTTGAAATTAGGACTCAGCCCAACTCGGCTGAGTCGACTCGGTTCTTGTTGTATTTGATACAAATGGGTTCTTGTTATTTGAAATTAGGACTTAAACCTTGATTGTAATATTGTAAATTATTAAAGTGGGTTCTTGTTGTATTTGATACAAGTGATTTGTACTGACTACTCATTGTAATCAAAAGTTGTAACTAAGCTGTAGTTAAGTCCGTCTCTCCCACTGTCCAACAAAGAGATAGACACCATCTACAACTTAATTACAACTTAGACTGAGTTCAAAGCTTGGCATAAAAATAGTTTCAGTCTAGAATATTAAGAACGCCAGTGTTTGAGGGGGAGAAATGTTAGTCAAATAGTGACTTTATGTTTCTTTGTCCTCAACATGTGTAAAAGAGTCCCCAAATCTCTCTCTTTCATTCTTTCATTTTTCAGAATACTCCACATCACCGACCTTGGAGATTGCATCTAGAAACCGACTTTAATATGTGAATATGGAGGGGCCACGTAGCCTACTTGGGAAACACATGTTCTCCACCGACCTAGGACCAGGGCACTATATTAAAGTTGGTTTCCATATTCACATATTAAAGTCGGTTTCTAGATGCAATCCCCAAGGTCGGTGATATGGAGTATATTGGAAAATGGAAGAGTGAAAGAGAGAGACTTGGGAGCCGTCAGAGCCTTCAGCATTGTGGCTTTCATTTTGCAGGGACTGCCCAGGCCCTATGAAAACCTTACATCTTGAAACTCTGCCACTGATAAGAGTCAGCTTCAACAACATAGGGTTTTGCACAGCAGTCATCAAAGAACTACATCTACAAGGCATATATGGTGGTGCAGACCCATAGAGCTAGATTTCTCAAAAAGTTAGGTTTCTGACCCAGATAGAACCTTACAGCATGTTTGTGTTTCTCCATTTCTGAAGAGGAATTCCGCTTTTCCACCTTAGGCCCTCTTCCGGTGTTCAGTACGCCCGCTCTTCCTCAAGAAAAAGTTGCAAGAAGCAACTGTTTTCTTGTCGCAAGGAAACACTTTTCTCTTACACAAATTTCCCCATGATTTATCTTTCTTATATTGTTTTCATCCTCTCTGTCGACATCATCATGAGGCGTGTCCCAAGGAGAATCACAGCTCAAAGCAGCAAATTAACAGTGCTAAGGGGAAGGAAACTGCCCCCCTTCAACTGATGATTGAATTTTTTCCAACTCTAATGTTTTGTTTTTCTCGTACATATTCCCTCTTGAATTGTTGAATGATGAAACTGACATCAAATCTGTTAGACAGCTTTATTAGTACTTCTCCATTCATTCTGTTCATTCTTGTCATTTCACTCAATAGTTTATGGTGTATGCCTGCATGCTGAATGAGGCAAACATTTGTCATGATATTGGTGAGATATTTTCTCAGGAGAAATTCCTTAAGCTGATGACAGTGCCATTTGGACTTGGTGATACTCAACTACGACAAGGTTCCTTGCATAATCAGAGGCCAGGAGAAGAGATTGCAGACCCTGTTCATAAACAAAAAAAGAAACAATTAAAAGTCAAGAAGTTACCTAAGAAGAATCAGCTCCAAATTGTTAAAACTTCCGAAGTGCTTTGTAAGATGCAGGAACCACCTGTTGTTTCTCTCCACAGCATTCTCAAGAACCACAGCAGAGACACTTCAGTCCAGAAATCCACTGAATCAGGAAACTTACAGGGCAGTAATCTAGCAAAACACCATTCACTTCAACATTCAGGTAAGCATGTCAGGTTTTTGGGTGAAGACGAAGTAATTGGACATGCAAGCAAACAGTGTTCCTCTGAATTGCCTTTATCAGTGAAGGACCTGTCAGTTGAAAGTGATGAGGCAGAAGAGGTAAATGGAAGCGATGAAGATGCTTCTCTAAGCATTGGAGATGATAGAGAAGCCCGATCTTTACATGAAAAGAAACAGTGGGCTGATCCTCATGGTCTTTTTGTTCCATCTGCTACTGGTTCTGACAGCAGTAGTCATGATCTAGGAAAAACTTCCTTGGGAGTGGACTTAAACCAAGCCTTGCATAACTCTGACAGTTTGCATCTATTTAACATGAGTAGCTCAGTTTCATGCATGCCAAAGACGCTCAGTTATTTTTCAGATGGTGCTACTTTTGAAGAAAATCAGGCTGAAGGACGTCAGCAGAGTTCACACAATACAAACACAAGAATGTCCGATCCTTTTGCTTATCCTAATCCAAGATCTGCAGCAATGAATTCAGTTACAAACATGACCAGAAATTCCACCTCACAGACTTTTCTTGCTTGTTCAATGGCAAATGTGGAAAGAAATGAGGAGCAACCAAATCTGCTGCCGGCCACCAGAAAAAATTATAATGGTAGCACACTGCATTACACAAAGGACCTGATTGGCAGCGATTGTTCATCTTCAGTAGAGCTGAGCAGATTCAACAGACAATTAGTTTGTGAAAATCGGCATTTTGGAGAACCAGGAGCAATATCAGATCCATTATCCGTCTGTAGAGACAAGTGGGTCGATGAGGACTTTGTTGGTTTGCCTCTTAATTCACATGGGGAACTCATCCAGTTGGATTCAAGTGGTAAAGTAGGGTATAGTCACATCTTCAAAAAGCAGAATAGGTCAGCTGCTTCTGTCAGCACCCTCCCAATGCATTACAACCTTGCCGGTACTAGGAGTCAAATGGATCACCCAAACAAGCATTTTGTTACAGAATTACCTAGTTTAAGATGGCTTTCCGAGCAGAACCACTTGAAAGAGAATCCTGCTGCACCTGTGCCATCTAGACCAGGTTTTACCAAATCGCAAACTTTTGTAACAAAGATCCATGTCCACGATAAAATGAGAGAAGCAGATCATCTTTCACATGAGTTGGATTCTGATTTGGACCTGGTGAATAACCCCTCTCATGGGCACAGAAAATATGGGCAGCCTCACAATCATGTTGAAAAGGAAATGACTCTTGCAAATTCAGATTATGCATTCCCGCCTACTCAACCAACCATGCGGCTGATGGGTAAAAATGTCACTATTGGTAAAAGTAGCATCCAAGGACAAGGTTTTGATGATGTCAAGGTATGGACAGACAAAGAAACCATTGCTGAGAATCACCCTGATGTAACTATCTCTGGCAGGTCTAGATTGAAACCATGTTTTCAAAACGATTGGATTGCCTGTTCAGCATCAGGAGCATCAACAGAAAACATGTTTGATTCAGTTGAAGCTGAAAGGAATCATAAACCACCCAGCCTTCTCAGGATGACATCATCTGCGGAGCCCAAGTTTGTGCATACGACCCATTTGATGTCAGTTGATGGCCGTCCTTTGATAGGTGGAAACCATGGTGCTGAGTTTTGGCCCTCCACCCAAACATTTCCTTCCCGATCACTGTTGAATGAGGCATCTATTTCGCCAACTGAATCTGTTAGAGTGGCTCATCAAATCCCAATGCATATTTCTGATGCTCACAAATCTCATCTACAGAATGTGCTGTTGAAATCTTCCCAATTCAGACAAAACTCTAGTGTGGCTTACAATCCCCCGTCAGATTTCAAGCTCACCTTTCCAAACGAGGATAGTGGAGAATACATGCAACCATCAAGGGTCCATTGTTCATCCTTGGACCTGCACCCTTGGCTGCAAAATGGGACACAGCGGAAAGAAATACTATATACTTCTCACCCTTGTGATTTTATTGGGAAACACCAGCCATTCATGAGGCCTAGTTCTAATGTTTTATCCTTTCCTTCTCCCTATGCCATCCCTCCTATTTCCTTGCATGGCCATAATACTGACCCCTCTCACTTGTGCCTGCAGAATTCATCTGCTCAGGTATCTTTAGTCCACCATCCTTCACTCCTCCCAGCCATTCCAGGATTCAGACCCTCTTCCTCAACCAATAATAGATTCATGAACATGACCCAGAAGTCCCACCCTACTTGTTTGAAAGATCCTAATGGTGCCAAGAAAGCCAAAAAGAGGCTTCAGCCTAAATTTGATGAACCCTCAATACCCATGAAGAAACCTAACTTGGAAATGCAAAAGGATTTGAATTCTCTGTCAGGGTCGAGAAAAAGAGAGCATGTACCTGCGTACACACGGTATAATCCTGAAACACCTGAATTCCATATTCACAATGATAAATCTGTGGATACAGTTATCCCAATGGAGATTGAGAATGATGGATATGCTATTGCATCTGGAGATAATGCTTTTCAACTGGATGGTGTGGCACGACTGGGACCCATTAAATTGAGTGCAGGAGCAAAGCATATATTGAGACCGAGCCAAAACACTGATCAGGATAAAGGTAGGCCTACTCACTCAACCATACGTTTTACAGCGGTGGATGATTCTTGTAAGGTGCCAGAATTTCAGGAGAAAACAGCGAAGATTTACAGGTTTTGATGCATCACAGAAGTTCTTGAGTTTATTTATGTCAAAGCAATTCAACAGATGGTGATATATGCAGGTAGAGTTCTTCCTGATCAGATACATCCAAGAATGTCCAAAGTTTTTTGTCTGCACCAGCACTAACCTTATCATACTGTGGAGCTTCTGTTCTCATTCTGGTCATTGAGCCCTTTTCATTCAGTTATATGACATTCAAATTCAAGTTGCATTAGTGTCTGAATGCCTCTTGAGAAGAGTGTGTGGCATGAATGGTAAGAAACAATCACCCATTAACACCATGTTGTAGTTCTTTGTATAAGCATTCATATTTAAATGTCAATTTTTGATGAGTTCAGTGTTGACTTATGGATCATGTGGCCCACATGACCACACGTCCATGTGGTGGGCCTACTTGGCCAGCCTTATGCTTAGGGTTTACCTTATGTTTAAGACTCCTCTTTGGAGGTTTAAGAAAGTGGCTAACTTTTAGAGTTTAAATTCGTTTAGAGGGTTTCTAAAACCTGACACCACTAGGACTCCTCCATGGGAAGGGAGTTATCTAAGAGAGCCTATAAACATGGTTTTAGGTTTTACAGCTCCTCACTTCATCAATTGGTGATCACCCCATTTTTTATCATGCATCATTGGGAAGCATAGTAGTATAGTGATTCCTCCAATTGGATGAAGGGATTCGTAGAGATCTTGCACTGGTGATGGAATCAGGTACGCGTTTATGTTTTCATTATCTACATTGTGTTTTTCAAATATATCATATGTTGTGAACTTCTAATTGATGTTATGTTGATAAAAGATCAACATTCAGATCCTGTCCAGCACTCTCCACTGCCAGACCAGCGCCAAGAAGTATGAGTCATGGAATGTTGGTTGGGCTCACTAGCCCCATGAAATACAAGCAGGGAGTGTGGATTACACTAAAAAAGTTAGATCAATTTTATTTTGTTATCCATCTTATCTAATGTAGCAAATGGACTGTTGGAGTGGAAACTCCCCTTTATCTAGGGATTTTGTGTTCCGTGCCTTGTCTAATAGAGCAGTTTTTTTTTTAATGGCTAATGCACTTTTTCATGGTGGTATTGGGCCCACCAACATGCTAGGTGCTTTATTGCTTGATGTCAGTCCAGACTTGATCCGAAAAAATGCTTGAGAAGATCCTAACTCGATATTGATATGTGGGGAATCCAAATGCACAAGTCATGTTGGGTAAGAATATTACGTAGAAGAATTGTTTGATAGATTTGCCTCGTCTTATTGTTGTATTCTCTCTCAGAGATGATAACCGTTTTGGTGTTTTGGAGTTTAGATTCGAGAATCAGGAATTTCTGTCAAGTCCGACAAGCCAATACATCCCAAAAGCTTAAGCTTTCAATTTGTCAGCACACTTCTTAGTTTTTACCGTCTCTAACCATATGACTGCTGAACATACTAATGATCTTGGTCAAAGAATCCATGTAGTGAAAATGTTGTTTTATATGTCATTATAATGATGCTAAAGTGCACATTCCTTTCTTGAAGTCTTATATGCTTGCCTGCTGTAGTCACATTCTGGTTTGCCTACATTGTTCTGTAGAGATAACTGTGTTAACAATTCTTTTTAAAGCATGGGTGCCATGAATTAGTCAAATTTTTTTTTTTTTACTCACTAGGCAATGATAAACCTAGAAACAAGAAACTGAATTTTTTACATTGTGATCAAAACTCAAAATATAAGTGAACCAATTGTTTTACAGGTGAGTGAACCAATTGTTTTACATGTGATCGTAACTCCGATTAGAGTGAAATTTGGCCCATTGTTGACATACTTGACTATGAGGGGTGTGATTTTGAATATTTAGATTGAAATGGTGGACACAGTATGGAGATCTCAAGAGAACTATGTGATTGATCCGGACTCTAATGTGGCCACTAGAATGTGTGTTTTTGTTTCCATGTGCATTCATCTCATCTTTTTACCCGTGGGGCTTTGAATGAAATCACTGAGTTCCAATCTTATTAAGGGCCTCTTTGTTTTATGTGATTGGATCCCTCGGATTGTATCTATTTAAGTGGCTAAAAATATGAATAAAAAATAGTGTAAATTTGAAAATCTCCATCAAATGGAAGATGGAACCTGAATATTCAGCCATCACTATTGTAATTCAAATCCTATGATGGTCAAGGTCTTATCTACATCCCCGACCTTTTATTTTCATCCCTCACCTCTTTAATAATTCTTTCTTAATCATGGATTCCTATGTATTCTTTGCTAACCAACATGCCCTAAGTGTTTTTTTATTAGTATTTCTTCAAGCCAATTATATATATATATATATATTTCTATTTATGCAAGATCTATGTTGTTTTGAGTCCAGGGTTTTCAAGCATGTATTAAAGCAAGCAAACAAGGCTGTCGGTTTCTTTTTGAAGTAATGGTGATTAATCAATAGATAGACAAAAGAAGGGAGCTCTTAAATCCTTTTTCAGCTAATGGTGCTTTAAATGTGTGCCCGCATGTGTGTGTGTGTGTGTGTGAGAGAGAGAGAGAGAGAGAGAGAGAGAGAGAGAGAGAGAGTCCAATGCTTTCTGTTTTCCTCCTTTTTTGGGTCTAGAGACTACACAGAACCATGTACTGTTTTCTTCCTTTTTTGGGTCTAGAGACTAAACAGAACCATGTATTACTAGATAATCAGATCAGGTCTACAGAGTGGCCTGATATGGAAACCAGAGACTTGCTGAAGTCTTGGGTTGAGTGGTTTATCCTGGTCTTTTTTTAATGTGGATTCTCGGGTTTGATAAAGAGAAGAGAAGAAGACGAGAGAAAGAAAAGAAGAGGGAGAAACTTGTATGGTCGAATATCTCAGGCCCGTTTGGTAATTTTACTTGTCAAGTAAAGTCAAGTCAAGTAAAGTTAAAAATATCAAATCAAAAGCACTTTAATTCAAAACTAAAACTCTCTTTATAGTTCCTGTAGTAATTAACCATTTCGATTACCCCAAAATATGGTATATCTTTTTTTCTTTTGAGAATAAAAATAGAAACCATGAAATAAGAGTAAACGGAGGAGAAATGAGGGGACCGAGATGGTAGGAAATAACCTTCTTAGTTTTTCTATTATAATATATTAAGTTAAAAGGTTTTGGAGCTAATTTTGATTGCACTTTCTATTTTGACCGGTAGTTACTTTCGGATTTTACAACCGCTAACATATCCTCCCTCCACTAATATGCTTACTTTCGGATTTTACAACTGCTAACATATCCTCCCTCCACTAATATGCTTCCCCCACCATGGACTCTCATCTCTCCTGTTTTTAACATATGTAGAATCCTACCTCTTCATGCATATCCGTGATTAGCACTGGTTTTTGTGCTAGTTTACTTAAAAATAATGTATGTTACCATGAAAATCAAAATAGTGATGTAGAGACTGCATCATGCTACAGGAATGAGTTGTGGAAATACCCTCCATCAGGCCAAAAGAAGAACAAACTGCTGAAGCAGGCCTCCCATTAGACTAAAAGAATGAAGAACGGATATTAGGTAATAGTCCTCTAAATCAAACCAAGAAATGTCATCAAACATAAAAGGGGCTAGCAGTATGACACCAAAGCCTCTTCACATATAGGCTGTGCAAAGTTTGGTGCCCTGAGCCTCTTCATGGCTCATGGAGTCTTAGCTCATGCAATCCAACGAAACATTATTGGGGTTCATTAGGGTATATGATGATTTATATTTAAGGGTTTCCTTTGCAATTACAGTTATTACTAGATATTTAAATCTGTAGGATTGTACTGAATTTTAATTCTTAGTCCAAGTTTTTTATAGGATAATTTTGGAAAGATTCGATTTTCTACTCAGTTTTATGAAGACTCTTTTATTCTCAGCTAGGGCTCAGCTGATTAAGGACACTATGTGAGAAAAAAAAAAAAAAAAACACTCTTTTGAAAAGTAGATGGCTATTATGGCTGTGAGGCATATTATAAATTTAGACTTATTTTATGGTGATTTCTTTTTTGGAGCTATCCCCTCTTTCCTCATTTCTCTCATCCTCTATCTTCTTGAATTCCTCTTCTCAAGCTGAAATTATTTCTCTTGTATCTGATCTCCTTGTTTTGTCCTCTTCAGTCATTTGCTTCTTTTTCTTTTATTTGCACAAGGGAGTGATGTATTTATTAAAGAATCTCATTTGGTGAAATGTGGCATGTTGAGGGCTCAACCAAACCACAAACTAAAAGGGAGCATAGATATATCAGATTTCTAACCAGGGTGGTGATGTTGGAGCTATATGCTGTAAGTTATTTTTGACTACCTATTTCAAACCCTTAGATGGCCAAAGGAACTAGGTCTCTTGGTAGGTGCTTAAACCCAATGGCCAGTGAGTCCTTTAATAAGCCTTGTCTCACTAAATATAGGGTGGACTTAGGAATTCTTCCTTGGAGCCACATATAAAAATGCATGGAGTTTTCAAAACACGCATCATTTTTATTTTTTTAAATTTGGGGGTGTCATGTGTAAAAAGAATATAAGATTTTGTGAATAATAAAGGGGTCTTTAGAAATTTTGTGAGGCCATAGACCTCCTTAAAAAATAGAGCCAATTGCAATTGCCATTGTGACCACCAATGGCAATGAATATGATGGACAAACTCCTCTCTGGAATATTATATATATGGGCTTTGGTACACAGTTACACCACTCAATTTCCTATCCAATAGGGCCTAGGCATCGAACCGTAGTTGTATCTATTACTTACCATTAGGCTACCAGTGGACCAGCAAAATTGAAAGTTGTTGATAGTCATTTTTTTGCGTTTTATATTGGGTTAAACAATGCTATCAATTAAGTTGATCATGACATTGAGAATGACTACCTAGAGAAGGAAAACCCTATTTCAGGTTAAAGAATCCTGTCAACCCAAACAAGCCACCTAATTACAACCTTTCACGCAAATATACTCATAATTAAGTGGTGTTGGGACTTCAATATCACTCGTATGCCCAAGGACCTTTAGGTTTTCAAATTCAAAATAACACTCTTCACCGATAGTCCAGCTTAGCAAACAAATAAATAACAACTTCTCATTTTCACAATGTTACACCAACCATCATATCTGCATATCGCAGGTGCGAGTTCTAATGATTATTGATGAATCAAGATTTGCAGTAAGATTAATTGTCTCAGTCACCTCTAACAGATATGTGTTTCATTTGTTAATTAATAAATACTTATATGTATATTTAAATCTAAATCAATTGAACATCTCATAGTCATTTATTTATATAGAACAAAACCCCGAGGCAAAACTCCGAGGTATATCGCATGCAGTTGGTTAGGACTATGGCTAGGAACCTAAAATGTTGGTTTCGAACTCTTGCTCCCTATAGGAGACACTTGTTTAGGCAAAAACCTTACTTACAGGGCGCAGAGGAGGTAAGGACTTCATGTGTCCGAAAAACACGAAAATAGACGGTTCTCGAAGAGCCCGCTCGTTGCCAAAAAAATACACATGAGGAATTTATATGAAAGGTCCAAATAACACTTTGACTGCAAGATTTCTTCACAATGTCCACCATGGACATATGTAGGGCTGTCAATCTTTTCATGTTAACGAATTTGGATTACGGTTTAGTGAATTCGTGTTAAAATCACCTCAATCCGTACACGACTCGTTAATTTAACGGGTCAACAAATTCAACCCGAACGCGACCTGTTAATTTAACGGTTAATTTATTCTTTATGAATATAAATTAATTCTAGGTATACTTAGAGATTAAAAAAATTTAACGGTTTAAGCTGGTTATTAACAGGATATTAATTTAATTCGTACATGATCCGTTAACTTAACGTGCTAAACGAATTTGATCCGTTAATGACTAAAATCATTAAAAGCCCTTCAAAATCTCTTAATATCGTGTGAGTTATCTCATGTTAACGAGTGTGTGGCATTTTGAGACTCAAAAGTACATGAGAGTGGAATTTGGTCAACGGAGAGGTAAACCAGGTTAGTCAGACGATAACATCTGCTAGATATTGACGTGAAATTGAGGTGAGATGAGATGTCCGAGATGAATGCTGCCCACGACATGAAACCTGTAATAGGCAATTTAAAACTGACAGCGCGGTCTATTCTATTCTCTCTCTCTCTCTCTCTCTCTCTCTCTCTCTCTCTCACACGCCAGCATCCATGTATGTATAATCACATACATCGCATTCGCATGCATGTGGCCATCACATACGTGCATGTGAATGCATGCATGCATGTACATGCATGCATGAAGGTGACACGTAAAAGGCCGACTTATGAGCGACAACGACCCGCGGAGATTCTTTTTATGAAATTTCCTTGGTTGGGTAAAGTAATTACAGAAATGGTGCGTGTCCACCATTCATGGTATGGATATTCATTTGAAGGGGTACACCCAACAGGTAGGGCTTTTTTTTTTTCTTAACAAATAAAGGACTTTCATGTGGGTTTTGGGGTTGTACTGAAAATCTTTTATGTGGATATTTTTTGAACAACTCTAAAATATTTGTACGGATTTTGAAAGCGGATTGAAATTTAATGGGCCGATTGCCCGCAAATGCATGTACGTAGGTCTACTCTTATCTTAGTATCCATTGAACAACATGGATAGGTCTCGTAATAATTCCTTGAAATTTTTACGTAAAAAATCAATTATAAATTCTAATTACACAAATTGATTAAGAAAGGAGTTTATAAAACATCCAATTAGGGTGTTGTAGGCAACTAAATGACCAATTTTCCCAAAAATGATATCGTTAAGGCCCATTCCTAAAAAAAAAAAAAAACTTTATTAGACTCTTATTTCCCAAACAATATTGTTAGGGCTTATTGCTATAAAATTTTCCCATATTCTATTCAGAACAATGTTGTTTGGCTTATTTTCGTTTTTTATCTAAAAAAAGAAATTCATCATCTTCTCTTGCCTCTCATCTTTTGCTTTCTGCAATTCAAAGCACTTCTCTTCCTTCTTTTCGTTTTTCAATTTTTTTTTCCTCAAAATCTACAATCTTTCCATGCATAGAAAATACATTATTGCTTCAAAGGTCATTTTCTTTCCATTCTTCTGCCATACATTAGACACTGAACTGGAAACTATGAAGAAACAGATAAAACAAAAACTCAGGAAGAAGATGAGAAAAACCTAAGGCTTTTCTTTAACGAGCCCTAATGATATTGTTTTAGGGAACAAGACAGGAAAAATCGAAAATAAGTTTTTTTTTTTAACGAGCAGTAGTGATATCGTTGCAGGATAAATTTGTCTTTTGATTATGTATGTGTACGACGTCCTAATCCAATGTTGTAGTGTACTTCTTAATCAATTCATAAAATTAGGGTATAAGACTTTTTTTTAAAAAAAAATTAGGTTTTTTAAAAAAATCCCTAATTTCTTTTGCAGAAGTGAATTCACTTGCCACACCCAATACTCCATTCATTTCAAAGTCTGACCTTGCTATGGCTCATGAGTAGGGTAAATGGAGTTATAGCCAAAATGGCTTTCCTTTTCACATCTCCTGTACAATTATTAGCAGCATATTGTAACATGTTTAAGACAGATTGTTGTACGGTGGATAAGCGAGGGTCAGCTGTCACTAAAATGCTCCTTGGAATACTCACCTCTGTGACCTGACACTCGCGGACTGTTCTAGATTTGGTACATAGCTGACTGTATGTAGCTGTTTTTTTTCTTTTGGGTAAGAGACTGTATAGTGTATATAGCTTTAAAAAGAGCTTTTGTGAAATGGGGATGTAGGCACATGTGTTGTCAGATCAGGGATCTGTGAAAAAGCAAACGCATTTTCCTATTACTGCACCCTGAAAGGAATGGGGAATAGGTTGCAGCTCCTCAGGTTTAGTGACAGCTTTTCATATCTTCCCTTGAATGGTTTCTTTCAAATATCCCTCAAAATTAAAATAAGGAATCAGATATGCCTGTATCTTTTTTGAAACTCGAAAGTAGTTTTTATTTGGAGAATTTTTTAATTCTAAGACACAGTAAAATTCTCAAGTCATTCTTAAGTCTTCTCGAGCATCTAAGAATTTCATCAAATTATAAAAATAATAAAATTTTTAAGTTCTATAAATTTATTTGGGACTTTTCATGTAGTTGGAATTTTAAGATTTTGGCAATAGACATTGGATTTGAAAATGCTAGGTGACATCATATCCCAAAAACCCTAGCACGTAGAATTCTGTAGTAAAAAAACAAACCCATAAAATGACAAAATCCCCTCGGATATTTCTAAGGTCTTTGACTTAATAGGATTAATCTTTATGTAGCGTCCGCTAAAGTCATAAAGATGCAGACCAAATAAGTTTAGAACGGTTTCAAACACAAGGCGTGAGAGTAAAATCATACCTTATGCCACTTCACCAATTCTCTAGTGGGTAAGTCTTTTTCATAATATAAAAGCTAGGTTATTTTTTGAAATATAGTATTTATAACCCACCCTTTTGCTTCATGAAAAATCTTATACACTAATAAACCATAATCTCATATGTCGCCATGTTGTAGCTCAGTTGTTAGGGGACAAGAGGCCAAATTTTGTAACGTATAAAAGGAGAAAAACGAATAAATCCATCATCTCAAATATATGAGACCTCTTGTTTCATTTTCCTTCCTTTTCTATGGTTATATTTTTTTTTTTCCTTCTATTGGGAATTTATTCGCATGAAATTGAATCGATGGAAATCCAAGTATAGTAGATTCCAACAAAAGACTATTAAAGTAGTAAGGGGTTAAGGATATAAGGACCTTAATGTTTGTCCTATTACACTTTTCGTCTTGTTATAGATTTTAGATTTTATAATTTTTACTTTGTTGCATCTCATTGCAGATTTTGTTTTATTATATTTTTCATTTTAAGATGTTATACTTTTTATGAAGAAATTTCTCCTATGGATCATTCCCTTTCTCCTGCACTGTACCTAGTGCAGAGTATCATAGGAGAAAGTTTTGCTACTTTTTGGCTCTACTGCAGTTTCTGTTGGGTAACTCAACTATTAAACTGAAGTGTGGCAAAGTATTCATTTTAGAGACATGAAAAGACGAGGGAGGCCATATTAAAAATATAAAATATAAAATTCAAAATTCTCCCGTTCTTTAAAAAAAAAAGTAAAAAGAGCAACATCCTAAGATCACTAAATGACAAAAAGTCATCTATTTTTTACACAATAAGTAAAAAAGAATTCTTATCAAGTTATTAAAGACAAGTGCCATCACATTAATTATGATGAGATCCTTTCATATTTTATTCTTTCTTGATTTAAGGCTTTACCTCACTTCACTCTGCTAGTTACCAAACGGAT
The DNA here is from genome assembly GCA_003546025.1 of Camphora micrantha. Lineage (NCBI taxonomy): Eukaryota > Viridiplantae > Streptophyta > Magnoliopsida > Laurales > Lauraceae > Camphora > Camphora micrantha. The sequence continues at coordinate 3,839,641 of QPKB01000012.1, read as the reverse complement.
AACATGTATGTGTGAGGCTCCTGCACGTTAAAAAAAGCGTTGTAAGGATATACCTAAATCTATCACATCCTACTCCATTAATATATAACGCGACACTCCAACAATATCAATGCTTCGATTTTTGCTAAAAAAAATTTGGAAGGTAATATTGTATTGATGGCTTAAAGACTGGGGCCACTATACCCCCCATTTAATTACAATGTCCTGGTAAGGTGATTAACTATGACAGAGCATATGGCAACCCATAGAAAATAAATAAGTAGGGGAATTTTCATTTTTGCAATTAGACAAACATTAGTCAGTCCTATCGAGTTCCACTTGTAATAACATGTAATCACATTTGAACTCATAGATAAGCTCATTGCATATCATTCCATTGACCTGCAACATGAAATCCTACTTTTAATTGTGCTTGGATGTTTACCATTGGCCCCAGATCGACATTAACTAACATTGCATTACGCTTGCTTGCTTGCATTCTGAGATTCTGAACATGGGCTCATTTGTTTTTATGGAACTGAAAATGTAGGAATCTGTTATCAAGTGGGCTCCAATAAAGAATTATTAAGGTGAGGGGTAAAGGACATAAATTGAAGATCATGTAGACGGGATTTAGGGTAGGTATCCATTTCTCTTTTTTTTTTTTTAAATTCATTTTCAATCAAAGGAGACATTATTTGATGGTCATTGTTTAGATACTTCTTTTATTCGGTTTTAACCATTTTTAGAAATACTCGTCTTAGAAATTTTGGGAATTCAATTAAATGGGCTCAAGGGAATTGTTGAGTTCATAATGCCCCATTTCATCCAACTTAAAAGCTCTGGGACATCTACTTGTATGAAAATTTCCGTGGATTTCATGGCTCGCAAAATCCATATATGTGGATTCTATACTCAATGATGGAAGGAGGGAGAGGGCGTACAAATCCATTAAAAATGTCACTTAAGACTTAAAATTTCTCAAGAACATGATTCTTGTCAAAACTTTGTGTAAAATTTTTGCACAATGCGTTGGATTAGTACATGCTCGTGCAAAAACTGAAGTTATCAGCAAAAATGTTGCGTGGACATTGCCCTATATATCCATATGCGAGAAGACTAGGGATTTTTCTTCAGTAATGATTTTGTGACACTATCTATTTAAGCTAGGCCCATCAGATATCTCCACAGATTCAACTCACATTGCAACTCAAGTTTAGAGCACGAAACCCAGGAAGGCAATAAACAAGGAGTGCCCTGCATGGTTTACAACCCCACTATGTAAAATAAATAGTTTTGAGGAGACCATTACTATGCAATGAAGTATACTGATCCACCATTGTCATACATTTATGTCACATCTTTTGGCATTTGCAGAAGATCTAAGCAAGAAGATTATGACTCTTTCTTATGTCATTATTGATTAGCTTCATTAGTAAAAGATGCCCAACGTCCACTTTCATCCATCTTTAGTGTGAAAGTGAAAACCTAGCTGCTAATTCCTTTCTTAAATCACCTTAAAATGATGTAGTCACATGATTAGCATGAGTCTCTAGAAGTAAAAACCCAACTTGGCCTTCCCCCAAAATAATGGTTGCCTCTTCCAATGGGATGTGTGGAACTTAATTTTGACTAGTCATTTTACAATACTAATCAAGGTTTAGGGATTGGATGAATCCTTTGAAATCACACTACAAAAAGAGTGACTTCTAAAAGTTACATATGTTGAGTTTTTAGCAGCGGAAAATATTTTATGCCACTAAAATAGGTGAAAATAAAATCGTAGATGGTATGATGGGGCTGAAAGCGACACTTTTAGCGGTAGAAAAACATTTACAGCGCTAAAATCGGTTTTCTCTTTCGCTAAAAATCAATTTTTTACCGTGTCATGAAGGTTTTAATATGGTGACTACATTTTCCAGGCAAATCAAAGTCGTCTAGCCTCTTAAAGGAAAGTTACAAGCTCTTCTATAGGGTCTTGCTTGAATGTAATCTATCCCTAAACAATATTCTCATTGAGGGAGTTCACTGATAATGGCCTTACAGCATTCAGAAACCACTCTAGGCACCTTATGCTACTGTGGAAAAAACTCAGAACGATACTTGGGAATTAATCAAAGCTGGGAGTACCCAATTTTGCTATAGGTCTGCCAATGGAGTTGCTGATCTACATGCAAATTCACCGCTCCCACATTTAACTCTATTCCCCTAACTCGTTACCTATGTGCATTGTTGCATAATATGGGCAGAGACTTGACTTTTGGATCCCAAACTACTGTATTTTGCCTTTTGAAGTCAAAATCTTTGATAACCTATGTTTTTGTTCAATCCATTCTCTTGTTTGTCTGATGCCTTTTTAGTAATAAAATCCCTTTTAAGGTTGCCTTCTCATCCAGATTTTCTTATTTGTATCTAACCCCTCGTAGAATTTGATGATTGAAAGGCTCAAATCTGTACCTTTCTTGGCCCTCTGGCTAAGATGAAGATTTAAATCTTACCTTAATGGGCCATTTGCACAGTAAATCGAGTGAACGGTACGAAAGTTCCTACCATTTTCTTTCCCATATATGAACTGATCATTATGTTGGATCTGTGTCCAAGTTCTCAAGCAATTGAAGAAATTCTATAACTAGGCCTACAAATCTATCAGTGAGGTGAGCCATAATCTTTAAAATTAGTTATTTAAATAAATGTCCTTTCATGTATTGGCTTCGGGCTAAGTTTCACCCAAAGAAAGTTAAATTGGACTGTTTTTTTTTTTTTTTTTTTCAAAATTTTATGGGTAACAGAAACATGCATGAAAGAAGAGATTCCAGAGAAGAGACAGAGAAAACAGAAGAACATCAAGGTACAAGAGCATTGTACCTGCCGGAGCGGCCAAACTAAGGGGCAACCCAGCCGTGCCATGCCGTGCAGAGCCGGCCTTGGGCTCAAGCTCAGGAAGCCGCCGCTTTAGGCCTCCAATTTTTGGAGGCCCCAAATTTCTTTAGCCCATATAATATATAGGTCTGTAAAAAATAAAAAAAGGTTGCCTAAGACATGAGAAATGACCTAATTTCTAAACAGCCCATTACAAAGGGCCCTAAATTAATGATTTTGTGTTATATTTAAAAGTAAAAAAAATGGAAAAAAGAATATGAAACTTTGAAAATTGAAAAAGATTAGGTCGGCTATTATAATGTAGTTTTGGATGGCGATTCACTTTCGACTTCGGAGATCAAATACACCCCCTCTCTCTCTCTCTCTCTCTCTCTCTCTCTCTCCTTATTCACAATCAAAATTGGGTCTCCTTATTCCCAATTAAAATTGGGTTTTTGGACTACGAAACCGTTTTCGACTTTCCGTTTATGTGTTTTATCGCTTTGTGCCGACAAGCCGGGAAGAGAATCAGGTGATTGAACATTCTCACCTTTCCAAGTTTCAAAGAATATTTTAAAAATGAGCCATTATTTTTTTTATCCGTTCTTTTAATCTTTTTGACTTTTAAGGGGACATGACTATTGATTAACATATATATATTTTTTATATAAAAATTTGTTGTATACATAAACTCAATATAAAAATAAAAAGATAAGAAAATATACCACTAAGTTTAACTACAATATAAATTGAATCAAATGATCTTTCACTTATTATGAAGAAAAAAAATCAGTTGAATCATCACATTATGAAAATACAAATAATTTGTAGATGGGTTATGTTTGGCAAATTTGTTGATTGTTGTTTATTTGATTTAATGATTTACAGATGCTCTTATGGTGTTGATTGAATTATTGATGCTGGCCTAGCACTCTATTGTTTCGTAACCTCTGTAATTTTACACCAATTTGAGGCCTTTGAATTTGGATTGATCGTTGGTTCTTGAGTTCTGCATTAGATTGTTTCCTAGAATCATACGTCCTAGAAAGTGCTTCTCAGGGTTTGAAAAAAAAAAAATTTTTGAAAAGTTGATGCACTTATTCAATCTCAATCAAGAGCTCTTGATAAGTTTGTTGTTGCTAAGAAACAAACAGATGATTTAGTTCCAGTTGAAAATTTTGAGGATGAAGAATTTATAGATTCAGTAAATGAAGAACATGAAGAGACACTTGATAAGGAAATTAATCAGTGGATTGATGAGAATGATGGTAGTCAACATGAAGACCAAAATGTAGAATTTCAGCCTTCAAATGTTGATGATCCAAGTAATTGGGATAAGATGGATCAGAATTTACGATACTTTTTAGTATAAAGGGGGTCCTAAAAGAAGAATTGGCGATGTCAATTATCCTAAAGATGATTTTAATAGAGACTTCTCTTCCACACACTACATCCGACATTTATCCAATGGAGAGAAACATGATAGAAAATGGCTTGTATATTCGGATGTTTTGGATAAAGTATTTTGTTTTTGTTGTAAGTTGTTTAAGGAAGAGGGGAACAAAACTTTATTGGCTAATGATGGACTTGGAGATTGGAGAAATATTGGTAAAAGGTTAAAAAGTCATTAAAGTAGAAATGAGCATCTCATGTGCATGAGTAAATGGATTGAATTAGATATGAGATTGCATAAGAATGAAACCATTGATAAAAGCATGCAAGAACAAATCAATAGAGAGAAAGAACATTGAAAAATGGTGTTGCGAAGGATAATGGCTGTGGTGAAAGCACTTGCAAAAAATAATTTAACTTTCGTGGGGACAATGAGAAGATTTATCAAGAGATGAATGAATTTTTTTTAAACATAATTGAAATGATTGCCGAATTTGATCCAACGATGCAAGAGCACCTTCAATGAATTGAAAGTGGTGAGGTTCATTACTATTATCTTAGCCACAAAATTCAAAATGAATTGATACAATTGTTAGCGTGTGAGATTAAGAACGCAATCATTGCAAGAATCAAAGAAGCAAAATATTTCTCTATTATACTTGATTTGTACTCCGGATGTAAGCCATGAAGAACAAATGTCTCTTGTGATTCATTGTGTGGATGTTTCAATAAGTCCAATAAAGGTGGAAGAATTCTTTTTAGAATTTTTAAAGGTGGAAGATACAACGGGATTAGGGCTTTTCAATGCACTTCAAGAAGTGTTGAGTACTCTTGAACTTGATTTTGATAATATAAGAGGACAAGGACACGATAATGAATCTAATATAAAAGGAAAACACAAGGGTGTACAAAATAGGGTACTCAACATAAATCCTAGAGCATTCTATACACCTTGTGGTTGTCATAGTCTTGACCTTGCACTTTGTGATATGACTAACTCTTGTTCTAAGGCTACATCTTTCTTTGGAGTGGTACAATGAATATACTTGTTGTTTTCATCTTCGCCAAAGAGGTGGAAAGTGTTGAAAGATAATGTAGAAGGTCTCATGGTCAAGCCATTGTCGGAAACAAGTTGGGAAAGTCGTGTGGAAATAGTTAAAGTTATAAGATACCAAGCCCCACAAATAAGAGATGCTTTAGTTGAAATGGCTCACACTACTGAAGATCAAAAAACAAAGAATGATGCGGAGTCCTTAGTAAAACATGGAATTGACAGTTTTGAGTTTTTAGTTGGCATGATTATTTGGCACAATCTATTATTTGCTGTTAATTTCGTTAGCAATGTTCTTCAAAACGAAGACATGCACATAGATATTGGTGTTGATCAGTTGAAAAGGCTTATTGCATTTATTGAAAAGTATAGAGAAACTGAATTTGTAGAGGCCATAATTGAAGCTAAAGAGGCTGTAGCTAGAATGAATGTTGAGCCGACATTTCAAGAAAAACGAATCATATATAGAAAGAAGCAATTTGGCGAGAACAATAGTGAAGAGGCGACACAGTCAGCTGAAGAATCTTTTAGTGTGAAGTATTTCTTATATATTGTAAATCAAGCTCTTTCATCACTTCAAAGCTGGTTCGAACAGCTTCAAGTATATGAGAAAAATTTTGGATTTTTGTTTGATTTGATGGATTTAAATGTTACCAATGATGAAGCTTTGATATCCTATTGTGCTAATCTTGAAACTTTTTTGAGCAAGGATGCGCTTTCTGATATTGATGGGAGAGACTTATTTTCAGAATTAAAAGTGTTGAAAGAAGTTTTGCCAAAAGAAACAACAAAGACAATTGATGTGCTCAATTATGAATTGCATACTGAATATTGCTAACTATACTAGTTACAGTTGCCTCTGGGGAAAGAAGTTTTTAAAAGTTAAAGTTGATCAAGTTTTACCTTTGGTTAATCATTTCACAGGAAAGATTGAATGTATTAGCTATGTTGTCAATTGAGAAGGCCATGATTGATAAGATTAATTACGCAGCTTCGATTAGTACATTTGCAGCAAAAAATGCTAGAGGAGTAGTGTTTAAGTGAATTTGAAGTGATGTAATGACTATTGATTTTTTTTATATATATATTTTGAATTTTGGTAATGATTAATTTATGACCCTTTTTTTAAAGCTAATTATCATATACAATATATAACGGGGCCCCTTTTGAAATATTTGCTTTAGGACCCAAAAATCTTAGGGCCGGTGCTGGTGCCGTGCCGTGCCGTGCCCATGCAGCTGGGGCTCAGCCCAGCACAGCCCAAGGTATGAAATTATCCGTGCCGTGCCGTGTTTCTAAATTTTTTATATAAGTTGAAAGAGACTTTATGGACTTTTTAGGGGACTTAAAATAAAGTTCAAACTATTAAAATAAATGCACAAACATTAATGGTAATTCACAAATGAGTAATAATCTTTAATTATTTAAAATTTAAAATTTTATTTATATAGAAAATCATATATATATATATATATATATGGGTTGGGCTGTGCTGTGCCTCGGCCCTGGCAGCCTGGCCTAGCATGACACTGATAAGGATCGGGCTGTGCCCTGTCGTGTAATGGACCAGGGCTCCCTGGCCCAGCACGACCCATCTTTTGGGTTGTGTTGGGCTGGGTTGGCCACGTAAAGCAGTCAATGGGCTCGGGTACGGCCTAGCACAGTGTGTCGGGCCGGGTTGGCCACGTAAAGCAGTCAACGGGGCCGGGTACGACCTAGGTACCATTTTTTCTGTGCTAGGCCGTGGTGTGAATTTCATTTCGAACGCCGTTTCGGTTTGGCCTTTAAATGAAAAATCCCGTACAATTCAAAAATTTCGGTAAAATTTCTTAAGCTTATTTTTCAGAAAAACTATAAATTTAAGTGTATATATATACACACAAAAATTTGATTGGGGGCTTATTTTAAGTAGAATTTGATTAGGAAACTTATTTTAAGTGGAACTCTTATTTATTCCTTTATTTTTGTTTGAAACAGGGGTTCGGGCTTTTAAGAAACAAATAATTGCAACAAGTCCTTTTTTTAAATAATTTGGGCCGAAATCGACAAAAATGCATCAAGATTGATCGAAATCTCTGAAATTGACTGAAATCTTAACCAAAAAGCTGTGTAGGGTTGTTTCGTTTTTGTATATAGACCAAAACAAAAATTCTAGAAAATTTCATCCGAGACGAAATGAATTTCACAATTATGCTTCACACACACACCACACTACAATTGAGTTGATACTTATATTGAATTTTTGGCAACATGAGAATAAAATATGGAACATGTACGTGTCCAATACGTAATATCTAAACCGTGTTAGCCTATTTTAGCACTAAGGTGTCATTTGTTTGCAGTCATTTACATATATATATATATATTTTAATATATGATTTTCATACATAATAACTACGTATCATTAAGTTTGTTTTATTCTCATTTAAAAAAAATATGAAAATGGCATGTAAATAAGATCATTTGCACACCAAAATTTACGTATCTGAAAAGGTGGTAAAATCATTTACACTCCTTTCTTGCAAAAGGTACTAGCTAGTATATGGCTTCCATATGGTGATTTTCTTCTCCCATGGGCCCATCGAAGACGATTATTTTTTCATTCTTGGTAATTTAATCTATTCTTTTTTGTTTATGTAAATAATAAATCCCATGACTTTGAAGCTGATTATTAATTTCAACCTTCATAGATTTTTAAGTAATTTGTGAAAAACTCCCAACTTATTGATGTAATTTCTTACACTTTTGTGGGCCCTAAATTAGATCGGAATGATTTGACATTCTCGTATTAATGATAAGCATTAAAAATGGTTGGTTTTACATCAAAATTTTTTATGGATTTTGGAAAATCTTTGAAACCCCCAAGCGCCCTAAAAAAAAAAAACCTAAATACATCTAAAATCATTGGATGTACTTATTTACAAATGAAAATGGTATTTTTTTTTTTTTTTAAGGTGAGTAAGCTTTTATTTTTATCATGAAAATGATAATTTTGATAGACATGTAATGTGCTTTACATGTGTTTTCAGATTTTGCTGGTCCAAATCCATGGAATTTACAATCGTGAAGTGTGGTTTTCCACACAGTTGTGGAAAATCAACGAGGAATCCATGATTGCGAAACGCCGACAGTCAGCTTCTTCCTGCTCGCGGGGTTTTATAAAAACCCTAACATTCTCTTGCTCCGCTTGCATTCCAGATCGGATTCAAGCCGAAATTATAGAGCGAGAGATCGATCCTCTGTAAGTTTCGTTTGCAGTAAGTTCCAATTATCGATTTACGATCCCTTCTCATTCCCCATCTTCGCAATGTTTATGTTATGATTTCTCTCTGTGTGTTTGTTTTCTTTTTCAATGGTACCTGAGATCTTAGATTGGTTCAACATCATGTGAATCGATGCGTTTAAATCCTCTGTTTGGAGAGGCGTGATTTGGCATTTTTTCATCACAAGATGAAATCTGATTTCCCCGTTTTGCGTGGAAAGAGAATTCCTGACCTTTTTTTTTGTTATCTTGCTCAAAGATATGATTTTTCATTCTTGGTTTATGTTGGAGCAGCTTCACATGAATTTTGGATATTCAAGCCCCAACCAATCTGTTGATATTTCTGAAAGATAATGAGTGAAATGCTATACATTTTGGCACTGAATCCTTTTTGATGATTAGCTGAATGGGTCAATTTCCTGTTTGGGTAATTGGAATCCAATCCCCCTTTATGTGATTTAGCCACAACAACTATTACATGTAACTTTGGTTTCCTCTGTTTAGTGGTTGGAAAGAACTGTAGGCTTATCACTCATGTTTATGCAACTCAGGTTATGGAAGCATTATAGTTTTTGCACTCAAGTTATGCAGATCTAAAGAGTAGAGATCGTCTCTTTTGTGTTTGTGCACAACTGATCTTGGAAAATGCAAAGATGTGGAGAAATGGGGATCACCGTAGAAGGAATAAATTGGATAACCCACTATGTAATTTGAAAGCTTTGATACTGTTATTGATGGTTGTAGGGGATGATGCCCAAAGGCCGAGACCCAAGCAAAAGCTTGTAGATGATCAAGAATCCAACACCCAAGATTGAAAAATGTTGCACATATGATCGCATTTAGGAAAATGACTCTAATGCCTTGTTTGTTTGCATTAAAATAGGTAGGAATTGAATACATAGGGTGGTCTGGAAAAAAAAGAAGATCAAAGGTGAATTTTCAAAAGTTAGCATCAACTAACATCTTCTTTTGATTTTATTTCCCTAAAAAAAAAATGTTATTTGATGTTTGTTTTTTTGAAAATTCACCTTTAATCTTTATTTTTAATGACTTTATGTATTGAGTTTCTATGTATTTTAATACAAACAAACAGGTCCTAAGCTTTTATTTATAATGACATGAATTTTCATATTAGGAAGAGTCAAAGAGACTGCTGGAACAGACTTCTCTGTAGCTTGCAAAATCTTCTTTCACCTGTGCAAAATCTTTCCCTTCTAAAAGCATGTGCAACAAGCCATATCTTTCGGTATGAATGTGAATCCTATGCAGTATGCAAAATATTCCATTGGCATCAACCATTGTCAACCTTTGATTATGAGTGCTGACTTGATGACGGTGACAACTGAGAATGGTTCTTCGTACTTCATTTCTAAATGCTAATCACTTTTTAGTTATCACTGTTGGAAGTAGGTGGCCTCTTGTTTGATAGGTTTTTAAAACTTTTTACTCACTTAATGCATGGATCAAGTACCTATAAAGCCATAAATCATATTCAGGATTCAAATCCTCAATCTCATCAATTATAATTAGTAGAAAACTATCTCTAAGATAGAATATAGCATCACTATGCAACCACAAACAATCCACAACATATACAGAAGTAGATTATACCTTGAGAGCTCGGTTGTGTTCTAATTGAGGAGAAGACTTCTTAGATGAAGAAACTCTTTCTTAGGAGCTAATTAGGATCTCCAAGACCTAATTGTCTTCCACGCTATGACCCGCTTCAGATCTCTATTCTTAAGAAGAATGGTGGGATCTCCAAGAGAAAACCAACTAGAAGTTCTAAGGAAACTGGAAGAGAAACTAGAAGAGAAAGGAGAAGAAAGGAAGATGTGCAACTCTTGCACAATAGGGCTGGGCGTGGACTCCAATGCATGGGGCGTCCAACCCCTAATTCTCCTCTACTTATTGCACAAGCAACCTCCACTTACTAATAATTATTAAAAGTCTTACTTCCATAAGAATTAGTAACTATCTCTTCTTACTATTACCACTGTTAGAAGTTTCACTTTAAATAGAAATAGTAACTTTCTAATTACTTTCCTTTTGAGTTCAAGTAGAATTAGTAATGATCTAATAATTGGGCTAGTGTGGGGAGCACTAGGGATTCCATAGAAAGCTAACTCCAACCGGGACACCGCAACCCCACATCTCATGCGCAATCCGGGCCCACAATTAATTGCAAATAACTCTACTATATAAATGCAATTGCACTCCAGTCTTAGGAATAAATTATAAAGAAGACCCTAAATTTCTCAATTACCACAAGTAGGCCCCTCCATCTATATCAATGGATCAATTGGACATGTCCACCAAATTAGATCCATATCTTATTATCCTTGAGACCCAATTAATTTCAGTGATCATCAGTACCACTTAATTAACTCTTAATTGAGATGGGTCCGCACTTACCAATGATAATTCCATTAATTGACACAATGGAATAATAAAGATAGATTCTATCTTGACAATTGAATGTTCCCACAGTCCTACTACCACGTACCCAAGACATCAAGGTGTTAACCTACAGTTGGCCTTACCCATTGGTGATTTAAAGTAAATGAATAGATAGAAACTTGAGTTCATTAATGTCTCAGGATTGAGAGCCTATTGGTAGGGAATTATGAGAGTATACATTAAAGTATAGACAGTGTTTCATAAGGTGCTTCTCATGGTCCTTCAATAAATCCAATGTACCAGCACCATGATCCAAAATCTTACATTTTGATAATTGAGACAACTCACACTATCTCATATTGATCAAAGTGTTACAACCCTATCAGATGAGATGCCGAATCTCATCAACGGTTGTGAATCAATTTAAGTATAAGATTTGTGACATATGTCTCCTGTATGTGGATCTCATCCACACACGTGTATCACATCTAATATTCTTGTGGACTCCGGTTCATCTCATGAACCAACATGTCATTCGTTTTGGTTATGTGCATTAAGTAATAAAACACCATTCATCTCATGAAAGGAAGGCATGATTATATTGATAAATAATGAAATAAATCAATTTATTACATTATCCACTGGATTGAGACCATATAATCTAACAATCTCCCACTTCGGTTCAATGCCAGTCAGGATTGCATCTCATGCCCATCCCATCTACATGCCGCTCAAAGACTTTTGTGGTCAAAGGCTTAGTAAAGGGATCTGCCAGATTGTCTGCAAATGCTATCTTAGTGATGGCAATATCACCTTTTTGTACAATCTCTCTTGACCAAGTGTTACTTCCTCTGTACGTGCTTTTGGCTCTTATGGCTCTTGAGTTCTTTGGATTGAGCGACTACCCCGCTGTTGTCATAGTAAACTGTGAGCGGCTGTCGTGCCAAAGGTACCACTCCGAGTTCCAAAAGGAATCTTTTGAGCCATACTGCTTTCTTAACTACTTCACAAGCCGCTACATATTCAGCATCTGAAGTAGAATCAGCGGTACATTCCTGTTTAATACTCCTCCAGCTGATAGTTCCGCTGCCAAGCATAAACACATAACCAAATGTGGATTTCCTGGAATCCTTATCTGACATGAAGTCAGAATTTGTGTATCCGACTGGAATCAACTCATCACTGCCGTAAATCAACGTGTAATCTTTAGTCTTTCTCAAGTATTTGAAAATATACTTTACAACAATCCAATGGTCAGGACCAGGGTTAGACTGATATCTGCTGACTAGGCCCACCGCGTGACAGATATCTGGTCTAATACATAGCATAGTATACATGATGCTACCAACAACCGAAGCGTATGGTATCGACCTCATCTGCTCCTTTTCCTTAGGTGTTTTTGGACACTGATTCTTAGAAAGGTGCATTCTATGCTTGAAAGGTATGATACCCTTCTTAGAGTCTTGTATAGCAAATTGTACCAGTACTTTATCTATATACGTTGCTTGGGATAAGCCAATCATCATATTTTTCCGGTCTCGATGGAGTTTGATCCCTACGATGTGGCTAGCTTCTCCCAAGTCTTTCATATCAAAAGTCTTAGCTAACCAAACTTTTACTGTTGATAACATTCCTATGTCTCTCCCCAAGGAGAAGGATGTCGTCTACAAATAATACCAAAAAAACTACTATGCCTCCTTCACTTTTCATATACACACATGACTCATCCGGATTTTGACAAAAATCAAATGACTTGATTGCGTGGTCAAAACGGATGTTCGAGCTCCGGGATGCTTGCTTCAGTCCATAAATGGGCTTTTGTAGCTTGCTAACTCTTTGCTCTTGGTTTTTAGCTACAAAACCGTTTGGCTGCATCATTAGATGTCTTCCTCAAGATGGCCGTTGAGAAGCGCCCTCTTGACATCCATGTGCCAAATCTTGTAATAGAGATGAGCCGCAATGGATAAAAGTATCCGAATGGACTTGATCATAGCTACTGGCGAGAATGTTTCCTTATAATCGATACCCTCTTTCTTAGTATATCCTTTCGCAACAAGCCTAGCCTTAAAGGTCTTCACTATTCCATCTGGTCCTCCTTGTAGACCCACTTGCACCGAGTATGTTTAATATTGGCAGCTAAGTCCATCAGTGTCCATACCTGATTGGAGTAGATAGACTCCATCTCAGCTTTCATAGCATCATGCCAACATCCCGAATCTATGTCAGTGATTGCTTCATCATAGTTACAGGGATCTTGTTTCGGTTCTTCCGGGATTTGCCTCGTAAGACTCTCCCAAGAGCGAGAACCTGTCAGGAGTCTGACAATTCTCTCACTACGACGAGACACTAGTGTAACTACTAGGTCAGGTAAGCGCGGATTTTCCTCAAGTTCGGTCATACTTGGATTTAGAATTGATTGCTCTTGAATCTCTTCCAAAATCACATTTTCTAAAGATTTCTGGTCTATTATAAATCTTCCTCTAGAAAAACCGCATTAGTGCTGACAAACACTTTTTGCTCTTTGGGGTTATAGAATAACCAACCTTTAGTTCCTTTAGGATATCCTACAAACGTGCATACTTCTGACTCGATTCCAACTTATCCGTCTTAATCTTTAGCACATGTGCCGGACAACACCAAATATGTAAATGTTGTAGACTGGGCTTTTCGCCAGGACCAAAACTTCCGGGGAGTCTTAGGTACAGACTTAGATGGTACGGAGTTTAGTATGTACATTAAAGTATCCAAGGCATATCCCCAAAAGGATATAGGTAATCCTGAGAAACTCAGCATAGACCTGATCATATTTAAAAGAGTCCGGTTCCTTCTTTCTGTTACTCCATTCTGTTAATGCATTCTAGGAGTAGACAACTTGGATAGAGTCCCATTCTCTGATAAGTATCCCATAACGTCAGCAGAGAGATATTCCCCTCATCGATCTGATCGAAGAGTCTTGATACTTTTACTTAATTGCTTTTCTGCTTCCGCTCGAAACTCTTTAAACTTTTCAAAAGCTTCGGACTAGCGGTGCATAAGATTTATGTATCCATATCTTGAGTAATCATCTGTGAAAGTGATGAAGTACTCATATCCACCTCTAACTTTGACATTTATGGGTCCACATACATTAGTATGCACTAATTCCAATAAATCTTTGGCTCTATTGCCCTTAGATAAAAATGGTAATTTAGTCATTTTGCCTTCCAGACATGACTCACGGACAGGCATTGGTTCTACCACCAATGAAGGTAAGATACCATCTTTCACTAGCCTGTCAATCCTGTTTAGATTTATGTGACCTAGCCTCAGGTGTCAAAGTTTTGTTGGATTAGATGAAGGTGACTCTTTCTTCAATGATGGCCTATTAATTATTTCGGTATCACGTATCTCATACATTGTGGGAGTTAACAAATAAAGTTCATTGGTTACCTTGCCAGAACATATAAAAGTCCTGTTCCTCTTTATGACAACTTCAGTACCAAAAGTAATAGAATAACTTTTATTCACCAAACTAGAAACTGAAATTAAATTTCGTCTTAAAGACGGTACATATAAAGTGTCTGATAAAACCAATTTATTATTTGAAAAACATAAAGTAATAACTCCCACTGAAACCGCCTCCGCCTTTGACAATGCTTTCTCCGTCACTGAGCCTCCTAGTTTCGTTGAACCCTTGCAACGAATTACAAATGTGACTAGTTACACCGGAGTCAACACACGAGGAGTCTGAAGTGGTAGTTGCAAAACTAACTTCAGTAACAAGTGACTCAATTATACTTGAGGTCTTCTTCTTAGATAGAAAATTTGGATATTTCCTCTTTCAATGTCCTGTCACACCACAATGGAAACACTTTCCTTTTGTTCTTGAACCCTTAGCCTTGGCCACACCATGATAAGCACCATTTTCCACCTTAGGACCTTTGGAACCAATTTTAATCTTGCCTTTCCGGCCTTTGCCTTTCGGCTTGGACCTGCAACTGACTTTTCTGTCATCAGGGCAGTTAGCTTCTTCTACATGATCCCCTTAGTCGCTACCAGCTGGCTTGACAGCTGAGCTAAAGTTAGATTCATCTTGTTCATATTATAATTGACCTTAAAATTGTTGAATGAATCTGGCAGCGACTTGAGAATTATGTCAATCTGCGATTCTGCATTAATTGCAGCACCCAGTACATCTAAATCATTCAATGAGTCCATCATCTTCAGGATGTGGTCCTATACTAGTGTGCCCTCAGCCATTTTGATGCTAATAAGCACCCTCATAGCCGCCTGCCTAGCAGGCCTGCCCTGTTCCGCAAACATCTCCTTTAAGTTTGATATAATATCATATGCAGTCTTATAAGATTAATGTTGGTGTTGTAAAACACTTGATATGAATGCCTGTATATAACATCTGGCCATCTCATCGTTTTTTGTCCATTGGGTGTAAAGGTCCTTTTTTATCCTGTGGTGCATTTGGCCCAGGCTCATTAAAGGGGGGGGGGGGGGGGGGGGGGGGAGCTTGGTAAGGACATACTTATATAGTTAGATCTTACCAACTTAAGGACATACTTATATAGTTAGATCTTACCAACTTTTTCTGGTTGAGGATGATCGTAAGTGGATTGAAAGTATTCGAATTCATGCTGAAAAATTGTAGCACATTATCATACATTCAATAAAAGAATATAAATAACAGTAGGGTTTAGTATTCTACCAAATTTATGTGAGAATCCTCATAACCACTAAATTCAAAATACATCGAAATCCCAATCCATTGGGGCGTGCGAATACCACCTACACTGGTGCGGATCAAAGTTGGTCAAAATTAGGATTAAGACTAACTATCTATGATCCCCTTCATTCATTATTGTCTAGGTATCTCATACCAAATAATGTATGACTTCCGATAGCTTTGGATTCTAAAATACATCAGGCAAATCCTTGGGGATACTACATCACTATTTTAGTTAAGTGTGACCCACTAACTAGCATTTCGTGACAACCGTTGTGGGCAGCTCCTCCTTGTGGAGTGGACCTCTATCCTGTCTTACCAACATTATCCATAGGAGATCCATATCTATTAATTAGGCAAATAAAAGCCCTCCGTGGGATTGACCATTCTCAAGATGGCGTGAGGCTAATACTTTCTTTACAATGGACTTATGGTAGAAAACCATGGGGATTTCTCAATTTAAATGCCTTGCTCCCACTTAATATTTTAGAATTGAGGATTTCATTTTAAGGTCTATGGGCCCACCATATATAAATATCAAATCATCTCATGATCTGACCAATGATTGGTTCCAAGTCAAGTTATCTTTAAGGAAAGTCCAGTTTCTAAGATTAGTGTTACCAATGGGTCCATTTCATGGGTCCACCAACACTAATAAGAACTATTTCCAAAAATTAATTTGATTTGACCAATTTTGGTAACTGCTATGTTTGGATCAGGTTTGGAAACATTCTATAATAAGCAAACATCCATGAATAGAAAGTGCTAAAAATAAAAACTAGTCATCTTCTCCACATGGCCCAAGCGGAATAAACTTCTTGGACTTCTTAGACCTTCCAAAACTTTGGGATTCCTCAAACTCTTTGGGCATCTCCAAAACTATTATCGTAATCTTCAAACTCTTTGATTAGGAGTCCAACTTCACGTTCTTTCATCGTCTTTGATATCGCCAGAATTTACAAAATTAGAAAATTACATAAATTCCTATGCCTCGACGATAATCTAAACATGGAAATAAAAGGGCTATAGGGAAATTCATCATGCCTTACCCTTTCACGGGAAACTAAGGAAACCATGATACCTTTTACAAGTTGTCCAAAATAAACCATTAACCATAAATGGAAAGTAAAAGACTTGTGGGCCATATGGAGAGGACATAATGACCTGCAAGGTTAGTATGACATACAACCAAACATCTCACAAAATCAGGTTGCCAAACCATAATGGAAAGACAAGATGCCAAAAGGAAAAATTCGAATAAAAAATCCAAACAATCTGTCTGGATTCGGCTAGCTGAACTGGCCTTCTACGGCTAGCCGACCTCTACGGCTAGCCGAACTGACGGACCCCAAAAATTGGGTTTTTTCAGTTCGACTTCCTGTTGTCCCTAAAACTGTTTCTAATGATCTCAAATACTTTCTAATGGCTTCCTACCATCATTCCATCATAGTTATACCATTTTGTGACATTCCAAACATGAATCTACTACAAAAAGTAAGCAAACCCAATCAAAACTGATCCTTACATAGCCCTAGGTCTATCCTCTTCGCATCTTATGCAAATATTAGATCTAGACAACTAATCTAACATGATTAGAGATGAGTATGGCTCTGATACCAATTGTTGGAAGTAGATGGGCCTCGTGGATAGGTTTTCAAAACTTTTGACCCACTTAATGCAGGGATCAAGTACCCATAAGGCCATAAACCACATCCATGATCCAAATCCTCAATCTCATCAATCATAATTGGTAGAAAACTATCTCTAAGATAGAATATAGCATCACCATGCAACCACAAACAATCCACAACATATAGAGAAGTAGATTATACTTTGGGAGTTCGGTTGTGCTCTAGTGGAGGAGATGACTGCTTAGATGAAGAAACTCTTTCTTAGTAGCTAATTAGGATCTCTAAAACCTAATTGTCTTCCACGCTATGACCCGCTTTAGATATCTATTCTCAAGAAGAATGGTGGGATTTCAAAGAGAAAACCAACTAGAAGCTCTAAGGAAACCGGAAGAGAAACTAGAAGAGAAAAGAGAGGAAAGGAAGATGTGCAACTCTTGCACAATAGGGCTGGGCGTGGACTCCAATGCATGGGGCGTCCATCCCCTAATTCTCCTCTACTTATTGCACAAGCAACCTCCACTTACTAATAATTATCAGAAGTCTCACTTTCATAAGAATTAGTAACTATCTCTTCTTACTATTACCACTATTAGAAGTCTCACTTTAAATAAAAAATAGTAACTTTCTAATTACTTTCCTTTTGAGTTCAAGTAGAATTAGTGATGATCTAATAATTGGGCTAGTGTGGGGAGGACTAGAGATTCCATAGAAAGCTGGCTCCAATTGGGACACCGCTACCTCACATCTCATGCGCAATCCTGGCCCACGGTTAATTGCAAATAACTCTACTATATAAATGCAATTGCACTCCAGTTTTAGGAATAAATTACAAAGAAGACCATAAACTTCCCAATCACCACAAGTAGGCCCCTCCATCTATATCAATGGATCAATTGGACCTGTCCACTAAATTAGATCCATATCTTATTATCCTTGAGACCCAATTAATCTCAGTGATCATATGTACCACTTAATTAACTCTTAATTGAGATGAGTGCGCACTTACCAATGATAAATCCATTAATTGACACAAGGGAATAATAAAGATAGATTCTATCTTGACAATTGAATGTTCCCACAGTCCTACTACCACGTACCCAAGACATCAAGGTGTTAACCTACAGTTGGCCTTACCCATTGGTGACTTAAAGTAAATGAATAGATAGAAAATTGAGTTCATTAATGTCTCAGGATTGAGAGCCTATTGCTAGGGAATTATGAGAGTATACATTAAAGTATAGACAGTGTTTCATAATGTGCTTTTCATGGTCCTTCAATAAATCCAATGTACCAGCACCATGATCCAAAATCTTACATTTTGATAATCGAGACAACTTACACTATCTCATATTGATCAAAGTGCTAAACCTTATCAGATGAGATGCTCAATCTCATCACCGGTTGTGAATCAATTTAAGTATAAGATTTGTGACATATGTCTCCCGTATGTGGATCTCATCCACACACATGTTTCACATCTAATATACTTGTGGACTCCGGTTCTTCTCATGAACCAACATGTCATTCGTATTGGTTATGTGCATTAAGTAATAAAACACCATTTATCTAATGAAAGGAAGGCATTATTATATTGATAAATAATGAAATAAATCAATTTATCCCATTATCCACTGAATTGAGACCATATAATTTAACAATCACCTCACTACAAAATAGTTTTATGATACAATTGAATTTTCATTGGCATTTATCAATTGAATTTCACCCTTACTCAAGTGAACCAT
Organism: Camphora micrantha; assembly: GCA_003546025.1. Taxonomy (NCBI): domain Eukaryota; kingdom Viridiplantae; phylum Streptophyta; class Magnoliopsida; order Laurales; family Lauraceae; genus Camphora; species Camphora micrantha. Next base: position 3,820,608 of record QPKB01000012.1, on the reverse strand, counting down.
CATATCATGGGATTATTTTGTTACAAAATCATCAGCAATGAATTCCTCTTCCTAAGGAAATTCATTATAAGAAGGTTCATTCAATCCAACTTGTTCACAATTTCATCATTTTAGTTATGTCAAAATTTTCATTTGATTCCTTGATCTCTTTTTGTAAACTCAACCATGGAGAGGAAAATGATATCCCCTATCAAAGTGGGTTTTGTGCCAATTTTGTCTTGCATAGTTGCCAAAATAACCCGAATATTATCCTTTTGAAAAGTATATGTATTTTGTGCCAATGGTGAATTGCACTCATGTCATCTTGCCATGGTCTACCCAATACTGTGGCACACATCCTTTTACAGGACTACATTGTGCCACACATCGTCAATATACATCCCTCCGATAGAGAATGAAATTAAGCACCGTCTAAAAATATTTACCTCAATTTTCTCAGTTACACCACAATAGCCGTAATGGAGCTGGGTGCTGCTTTACCAGAAGTTGAAGTTCACTGATCACCTCTTGTAAGATCACATTACTGCCATCAATGATCATCTGACATACCCTTACTTTCATGGTATGCAGTGTGCAAAAGAGGCCAGACCACAACCATTTTACTTCCCGCCAGCAAGCTCTTCTGAATCATCAGGGTTTTTTCTCCATCCCCAAGCTCTTTGCTATCTTCACCATAACCTTTATTGAAAACAACATTTTCTTCACCATCACCGAGTTCCTCCTTGCCTTCGTGGTTAGGTTCTTCCTGTGTCTGTCACCCTTTGGCCTTTGCTGAATTTGGATGTCACTTGTTGCACTCGGAAGAAACATGCCTGTTCTCAATAGATTTGAAGATTGGGTGTTCACTGATTTGACCTCCTGGATTCTCCTTTATTTGGGCCCTAGATCTGAATGTCAGTGTGGCATTTTGGGTCTAGATTGGGTCCATCTTGGAGTGGTAATTCTACTTGTTGCTGCACTCGCCTGATTGGCGGACATTTCAATGCGTGCCAAGTGGTTCTCACGACTCTTCAACCAACTCACTTGCCTACATGCCTCTGCTTCAATGGCTATAATATCCAATTTATCAACAACAGAAGGTCACACCATTGAGGAAGCATGAGACCACCTGCTCCTTGCATTCAGTCATTCTGGTTTTCACCACCAATAGGTGAACGGTTTGGCATACTCCATGCTTGCTCAGCCCTTGTTGCCCTCCACATTTGCAAGGTCCTTTTCCTTGCCATTTTGTGATCCGGACAGTTCATCTGGCATGTCCCTTGTGAACTAGCCACCCATTGATCAGAAATTTTCACCTGTTCAGAGAAGGATGTCGAGATGGGGACCCCTTACTCCTTGCTGTCCTTCAATGATTAAACAGATGGATCTTTTCATGTACTGCTACCTATGGGCCCTTGTAAATGTGAAGTGCTCAATCCAACAGTCAAAAACTGAATGAAAAATTGTGGGTGTGAACAATTACACTTTTCTTTCATGAGAAAGGAAAGGGGTTTGTTTGTTTGATAGTTTCCCTTTCTTTATTGCATAATCGCGGTCCAATAGTGTCTTTCAATTTCAGATTGGGGTTTTCTTCTCTTGAAGAATCTCTTGCCTCAGTTCCTACTATCAGATTCTTTTCCAAGCATGAGATCTTTATTAGTATTTCTTTAGGTACAAGAAGCACCCATGTTCGAATAACATCTTTTTCAAAATTTATTTGTTCTTGACTGGGTTTATATATATATATATATATATATATATTGTACTAGGTTCAAATTCCATTGGGGAAGTTTTATGAAATGGAGACAATGATTTTTGCACTGTATGATTTGTGTTTGCAGCAATGATGAGGCATGCGAACAAGAAAATGAAGCCCTGGCATGTAGTGCCAAACTGTCGAGTGGCAGTACTTGTGTCTCTGGTCCTTATTGTTATGGTTTTTATCTTGATTCTGAAGAACAATGGAAAACATGATACTTCCTTTAGTCTTACAGAACTAAAATGGAGTAGCTCCCGGTCTTCTGTCCAGTTCCATCCATCTGTCAAGTTCGTAAATGAAACTGAAGTGATATGGCAAATACCCGATTCGCCCAAGGCAGTTCTTTTTCTAGCCCATGGCTGCAATGGTAGAGCTGCTAACTTTTGGGACAGATCCCAAAGCTGCCCAAATTGCATTGGGCTGCCTGAGGAAAGGCTCATTGTCCTTTACGCACTTGCTCGACAATTTGCTGTCCTAACCATTTCTAGTACTGGAAGATGTTGGTCACTTAGAATGGAAAAATACAAAGTTAAAGGAATAATTGAATGGTGGATTGAGAAAAATAAGCTTGGAAAGCTTCCGCTTACAGCTCTAGGGGCATCTTCAGGTGGATATTTTGTTTCTAGCCTTGCCAGTGAGATGAGATTTAGTAGCATTACACTGATGATTGCAGAAGGGGTTTTTGATTCTATGGATATTCCAAAGGACTACCCTCCTACCCTTTTCGTACACATGCCTAAAGATCGTACTAGAAAGAGGCGGATAGATGAAAACATGGAAACTCTTAAGAAGAAAGGCATCTCAGTTTCAGAGATCAAGTGTTTGGAGTTCCCCTTGACCCCGAAACTTTTGTCAGATAGAATTCCTGGTTTGGATGAGACAGTTTCCGTAAAGCTATTTAATTTATTTAATGAAAGCGGCATCATTGATGAAAAAGGATATATGAGAAACGATGGGCGGGCAATTCGTTGGAATGACATTCTCAACAAAAGAAAACTGTCACCTGATAAGTTTGAATGGGTTGGCCACGTTCAGGAGGAGCTGAATCTTGCTTTTGCATACCATGAGATGACCAGCTTGCAGTGTGAGCAAATTTTCAACTGGTTTGAATCTTACATTGGTTGATTAGAAGCATTGCTGCATGAGGTTTTTCTTTTGCATATGTTGGTTGTAGGTTTATAACAAGTCAGAAGAAAATTTTTAATTGCTTTGGTAGCATGGTGGTTTCAACATAGATTCAGCATCCACAGGGATTTGTGAATGTGAGATAAAGTTTTGACTTAAATACCAGCACTTGTGGAGGAGACACAGATCAAAATGTGAGAATTTCATTTCATGTGCAATTCAAGTGTGTTTGGACTTCTGATATAAGGCACACTCTGAATTATTAGTGGTTTTTGTTGATTATGTTTTGGGGCACAAAAGACATTTTCAGCTAATGAAGGGTAAGGGATAATCAGTTAATCTGCCTGCAATCAAATGCTTTAGTTGAGGTACATCCACTTACACTGTTTATGAGCGATGTCTGTTTTTTGGATTTTCATCATTGCTTTGTATGACATGGGAATCTGACAACGAAACCCACATATACATAAAAGGAGACCATTGCAAAAACTATCAATGTGTGAATTGCCTTGAAAGAAAGCAGGAAGTTGGATTGATTTTTCACTTTTGCACAGACCCACTGTACCACGGACGACACTCCGATCTTAAATTATGCTAAATTCTTTACTTCCATTGTGCCATTCAGGAATTATTGTAACATCTTTGTACGGAAACTTCTGTTTCCATTTTTATGACTTTTAAGCATCAGCTGGCAGCTGGTTTATTTTATTGTTAGGAAGTGGATCTATCTTAAAAAGAGGTTTTTTATTCCTGCATCTGCTTCGTGAATGTGCAAAGGCTTTTATTATCCATACCCATGTTAGTGAATTTATCATAATTATAGTTTTGACATTATCCCATCAATCGGGAATGGGGGTTGACAGTTGGTGAATTTATCATATTCTACTTATTTAGCTGTTCTAGAATTTTGTATTGGTTACGTTTGCGTGAAATTTCAGTAAGGGCTGACCTTCGAGGACCCTTAAATTTCATACAGGCACTGAACCTCGGACAAACTCAAATGTTTCTTCTGCTCTGTGATGTTGTGGGAATAAGGTTTTTTTTTTTTTTTTGGTACCCTAGCCAAGGGGGCTATGACCCAAGAGAGAGCCCGCATACACACGGGAAGGTAGCCCACTTAAGTGGGAAGAAGGCCCGCACAAGCGAAAAGAAGGCTCATACAAATGGGAAAGGAGCCTGCACAAGCGGGAAGAGGTGACCTACTTTGGGTTCGAACCCCGGGCCGCTAGGTAAGAACTGAAGCTCCTTACCACTTGTGTTAGGAGCCATTCTTATGGGAAAAAGTTGAAGATGCCAATGACCATTTGTCTGGATTTTGATATTCGATGTAGTATTAGGCAGGACTATTGAGAGCATTTTGTCCATTCCCTTAACTTATGGGTTCTGCAGTGTGCTCGTGGGGGAAGAGTTTTAAAATTTACGAGTTAAGAGGGGAAATGCCTGTTTATAGACACTACTTTCAAAAGTCCCTTTTTTATGTAATGTTTAAAACACCGTTTGAAGTTTTGCAATGACAATGTGAATATCAAATTACTACCATTGCCTCAAATAGGGATGTTCATGGGCTAAGGCATATCTAGGCCCAGCATGTCTTGATAAATACGTGTACTATATAGTACACGTATTATGTTTTTTTATTTCGGACGGGGCATCGGGCTTTCTATCACTTAATCCATGCCCGGCCCATTAATTAAATGGCTAACAATCTAAGTACTATAACTCTAAGTACTATACTGTTCATTTGTAAATTACTAAACATTTGCTAGTATTAAGGGTGTCAAAGGGTTCATGAAGATTCCAAGCCCCAGTCACTGTAAGAACATGTCCTGAACGCTGGATTCTTGTCTGTCAGATAAGAGGCATATAGTTTTTGCAACAATATTATTGCATTGCCTACGAGGTCGAAGTGGGGCCTGGGTGCCTAATCTCATATCCAAACCTACAAACATGATAGTTTACATCTCAAAGGTTTTATTTTTATTTTGTTACATATATATATATATATATATATAAGTTATAACATAGGTACCATTCTAATTAACCATATACTGTTTGATTTACAATGATGCTATTTTCAGTTTTATATTTTGCATTTGAGAATCCCCCATAACTATTAACAGACATCTTTTTAAAAAAATTAAATTACATATTAATTTATTTTTCTAAATTGCAGTCACAAATTCAATATCGAGAATGGGTGGTATAGGGGAAAAAGGGTATATTTTGATTTTTTTTTTTTTAAGAAACTGCAAGTGATATTTATCTTGCGAATATCATCGATTGTTCATGTAGTACCCATGCAAATGCCTGATTGGTTGCTTGTAATTTGCACTTATTTTTTAACTTTCGTTTTTATACGTTGAAGGGTCGAGCATCTAATTCCACCGAATTGAAGATAGTTTGATAAATTTTCTTTATTTACTATATCTACTAATTAGTTACTTCTTAAAATCTCATCTGACCCAGATAGGCAAACTAGTTTTAACATCCTTCAGCATAAAAATAGTAGGTCAATGCTAGCAGTTGTAATTTAGCATTGCACTGGGACTTCTTTTATCTTATGGGACTTAATTTTCACTCCAATATGGCAAATTGTAAAACATTCAATAATGAGAGGGATACATGAAACTCCTTGAAACACTAGGACAAAAAGAAAGAAAGACTTACAACACAGTTGGATGGTTTCACTATACTGACCAAATGGTCAATAGTTCAAGTAAAGTAATCTTTAAATGACAACAAATATTAGGAGATATTATTAGTTTTTTGGTAGCATATTACTCTTTTTTTTTTTTTTTCCAAAAGCACTACTAGTTTTTTCTTTCATTATCTTCTGAAATGAATAAAAATAACAAAGGGCAAAAGTGCATAAGAATAAAATGACTTGGGGATACCATACATTTTTTTCTTTAATACTGGGTGGGGTGTTTATGGGCCGGGCTGAGGCCTATCCAGACCAACCCCGGCTTTATAAAGAAAGTTCCAACACTCTGAATGCTGCAACCATCCAGTTTTCTGAAAACAATTACAGGTTATCTAAATGTACCATTATTAGGGAATCCTTGGTTAGGTCAAGAAAGTTATCTTTCTGAACATATCTCTACCACGGTTTATAAAAAAAAAACTGGTTGACCTAAATGAAACCAAAAGAGGAAACAAATACGAGATGACCAGGGCGGACCCAATAAATTCTCCTTGGGGGCTCCCTGTAAAAAATATAGGGAAAGGGGTAAACGTAAAATGAAAAAAAAAAAAAAAAAAAAAAAAAAGAGGCATATTTTGCAGTGATGAAGTACAATAACCGAACCATTCATCCTTTGTTTGGGATGTAAGTCTTTCCCTAATCTTAATCTTACTGTTGTCACCACTGGATCTCAGAGTTATGACCATGGAAAGACCTAATTATAGAAGGGTTTAGACATGTTTGTATTCATGTTTGGACTTGAGCGAGTTGAATATTCATGGAATGAAACACATCATGGAAAATTAAACCATGTATGGAGGAGCTTCATGGAAGAAGTGTGTTTCGTCCCACAAAAAACACGTGTGTATATTTCAAGCTTCTTGTGGTCAAGCACGCAAGCTTGTATCTATATGGACCACTGTCCAAAAAGGGATTCTATTGGTAAGTCTACCTAACTGGACAAAAGGGATTCTATTTTAGGGGTCTTTTGTTTCTTGTCATTTACGTATGTAAATGAAGCACATCCATAATAGTTATACATCATGATGTGTGAAAATGGTGTGCAATAAGATCATTTTTACAAGAACTTTTTTACACCTAAGTAGGTGTGAAAATCACAGTCATTCTATTAATTTGCAAAATGGCGTCGATACAATTTTCACGCCGAATCAAATCCGGTCAACCAGTTTCTGCCTTTTCGTTTTTTTGGAAGAAATTTTGTCCCACCTAACAAGGACCCAACACATGGGAGAGAGAGCCCACAGACTCAAAAGAGTAGCATATCCAAGGATAATATATGGGAAGACATGTGAGAGGTGGGGTTACCAACCAATTGAGCAATCTATAGTTCTAACTGATGAATTTGTTTTAAGGATGTATTTGTGCAATGTGATTGCCACGAACTCGGGGAAAGGAAAAACATATCAATTTAAAGCAGGATAAATTTTCCTTGCATTTCGTGCAGACCCTATTCATTGACAAAAAGGTGCATGAAGCAAAGCAAATAAATATTTAAAATGCTTGACTTGCCTCTCTAATTTGAAAGGAACAGGAATGAAGCATGTAAGTGCAGTTTCTGGAACATTGAACAACGCCCATGATTTCTATGAATGTGATGATAACAGCAGCCATGGTATAAAATAGATGAAACGTATCCACGTGAAGAGTGCGGCTCTGCCTTTCAATGGGGCGAGGCAGTGATGTGATGATCCACCATTTGTTGTTCTCTTTTGCTGGGAAGAACACTTTGTGGGTCAAGCTGTGATGTTTGCAGGTGGACATCACTTTCATTAATAGCAACCTGGTGCATCAAAAAGGCCTTTGTAATTTCTTTGTAACTGTAGAAGTCCTCTCACCAATTTTTTATTTTTGTTTGAGCAATGATGTCCTCGTTCATCTCTTGACTTTCCTCGACTGAAACGAGGGCCGACAAAAATGAAAAATGACTGAAAGGCTTTTACTGATACAAGAGAAACTATGAGGGTCTTTCTAGTACATTGGATATCTAAGGTGATTTTTCCGGTAATATCTTCCGGCTTCAGCTTAAAGGCCTCTTGATATGAATGAGACAACAACCTTGTGCTCCAAATTTTCTTGTTAATTAATGAACCTCGTTTCACAAACGTGGTAGTAGTTATAAAAGTTCATGGCCCATTAGGCCTATTTCTTTCCAAGAACTTCTAACTGGAATTCAGGGGGGGTCTATGTTGAGAAATTTCAGGTTCACTTACTAATTTTCTTTATCTAGGTCTATTGGTAACAAGGTGCCATGTTTAACAAGTTGATTGTCATCTTCTTTTTGGGAAGAGTAATAGGATGGATACACCATGGTTTTTGTTGACTTTTTCATTATCAAGTTTTAATCTTCCCTTTATTTTTATTAGTTCAATCAAATGATGAATCAGGTCATGTTTTTTTTTTTTTTTTTTTTTCGTTGTAGTTTAATGGAGTGATGAATCGAGTTAGATGGATGTCAAATTTGGGTGAGCTCCAATTCATAAAAATTACAGAGGGTGATGAGATTAGATTCATCTCAATAAATGTGGCTTGCTAATTGGTGCTTAAATAAGTAAAAAAGGGGTGATTACTCCACCAAACTATACAAGTCAAAACTATAGTTTCATAATAGGTCGTTGGTTTGTGTCTTTCCTTTTTCTCATCATATGGGTGGTTTCACATAGAAAGTGTGTACAAAAAGAGTACAAAGAGTTTCTAAGGGTATATTTCTTCAATAGCCTCACTTTTAGTCCATACATTGAGATAGACCTTGCCCAGTACTGCCCCTTATGTCATTCACAGGAAGAATTGTCTGAGTCATTGTGTGGTTAGGGTTGCAACTTGCAAGGCACATAAGATGAAAGGAATAAATCCCACAGTAAGAAAGACATTTGAAGCCGATTGAGAAGGATGGAAACATCAAGCAACCGCATAACATCTTTTACTCAATAGAGGAAATATTCTCAGTCAGCATGCGTTAGTGGGCCTTTAGAGCTCAGTTCACCACCAACCAATTTCCAATGGATGTCAATAGCATCATCCTTTTAGTAAGTGCTCTGCAGATGGTTTGTTGTCATCACAGGACCTTTGCTGATTGGATGGCCCACCCATAGATGTTAGTGGCTCATGATGTGGACAAGCTAAGCAAAAATTGATCTTCAAATTGTGCATAAAGGGGATTTTAAGGGACCATTTGGTTGCAAAGCAACCAAATGATTTGGACATTTCAACTTACGCCAACAAGGGTGTGGATGGAAAAAAAAAAAAAAAAAAAAAAAAGCTATAAGCAAATTTTGCTAAGAAAAAGAAGTGGTGAGCTGAAGAGGATAGATGAAAGTAGTAATAATACATGAAGAGGACTTGGCATAGAATAGGCTCAAATGCTGAAACAAAATTCATATAGCTAACCTAAATAATTGGGAGTTTGGACCATGGTTTAAAATCGCAGTATTAGTCGCGGTATCGGCGGGGACAAAAACCGATATGATATTAGTATTGGTCGTTGTTATCGGTCCGTCGCGGTCGTCGTGGTGTGAATTTTTTTTAATCCAAAAAATTCGCAAAAATATCCAAAAATACACAATATTAGAAAATGCTGGAAAACAATATTTTTTTCCATTTATAGCAACAATAAATCAAAATATCAGCGACCTTAAGTTATCAGTCTTGTATGTATCACAGTTCACTGTCTTTTCCAGTACTTCATATAATGCAACTATTATTTTGGCTCATGGTCAATTTATTAGTGTAAAATATAAAAAATAAAGATAACATAATAATTATCTATACACTATTAATAAGCTATTAGTATTTACTATTTAGTATCATAAATACTCCAATATTTTTTTTTTTAAAATAGAAGATTTAAAAAAAAAAAAACTATTTTTCTACACCCAAAATCATATTTATAAGTAGATTTAGCATAAAAGTGTGTAGATCTAAATAAAGAATATAACACAAACCCAAAAATGACATGATAATGATCTTTTCATTCATTTCTATGTTTTATCTAAAAATAAAAAATAAAAAACACATAATAGTAAAAATAAGGGAGTTAAGTTGATTTTCTCTTACTAATTAAAATGATTTCTTCAAGAAATAGTATTGAAATTTGGAAATATGTAAAAGAATGAGATATGGAGACATGATTGCTCTAAGGAGATGAGAGGAGAGGAGAATAAAATGGAAAAATAGGGAAAAAGTTACAAAAAATTAGGGTTTTTGACCATTACTCCATCTCGGTAATGTCGGTCGAGATATCGGTTAAACTGATATTTTGACTATATGGGCCGAGATTAGCCGATATTTTGAGGATATTTTACTTGATTCGGTATCGTGGTAAAATATCGTCGCGGTATAGGCCGATATGAACCGGTATCGGCCGAGATTTTAAACCATGGTCGAGATAATGGTTTGGTGATGAAGATTTGATTGGGTAAATATTTTAGAGAAAATAAGTGGAAAACTGTTTACATAATAAATTTCAATCAACAAAGATTTCTCTTTCATCTTCCTCGGCATTTTTCCTGGACTATAAGGGTGGGTGTGTGCAGATGGGGTGGCGCGAAAACGAGAAGGAATTAGGCATAAGAAAACCAGGCAACTTCCTCGTTGGTTGTTTGGTGCAGTGAGCAGTATCAGCAGAATCCTCTATTTAAAACACTTTTTCCATGAAATGCAAGGATCCGTAATTCCGATTTTTGGGGCGAGATTTGTGTTGCTGCAGAATTGTTTCCTCTTCGGCGGATGCTCCACAAACACACCCTTGTAATGTAAGAAATTGGCTTTAGTTCTACGTAGCTCAATTTTTCATTACTTGGTGTGATGTCATTTTAACCAAAAGAACAAAGATTTTAGAATGAATCTCATGCAATGAAAATGAGATTTAAATCCACGGAAAGGGAGGTGGGTGGAAAGCTGGAAATCTCACACACATGGAAAAAAGAAATTCTGCAGAATGCAGATTCCAACACACCCCAAAAATCTGGAGCCACAGGCTGCCCCTGCCCCTAACCATCAATGATTTTTTTTTTGAAAAAAAAAAAAAAAAAAACCCATCAATGATGTTGGTTGATTTTATTGTGTGGGTGTCACCTCAGCTGTGGTGAAACCAAACCCTTCAATAAAAAAAACACCTCTCTCTTGAGTTGATAGGTTGCCAAAAATAGATCACTTGAGCACAGCAGTAATCATGGTGAGATGGAACATATCTAAAACACATGGTTAGAGACCTAAATCACATTTTTCTGCATCAATTCAATGATTTTGATGCATCACTTCAAATCCAATCGGTATACAATCAAAATAGACAAAACCTACTGATCATAATAACAAAGGTCACCATCACAATTTGAATCTCTGTCATGTGTTGTCATGTTTTGGGTCCACAAGTGAGAAAAAAGGTTACAGAAATTTTTTTTCCACATGTACGGTTGACCAAACTACAGTCATCCTGCCCTATGAAACTGGCAGGAGAGAGGAGCCCTTGTGGGCCTCACTATTACAGAAACATGGCTTTGATGATGGTGCACTGTTCCTTCATGCCTTGCAGAGTGTGTGATCGATCAATTTATTGCCAGTTCTAGTTATGTGTGATGTTCCCATTTTAGGTAGGAAAATTGACCCAATGACATTAAAGGAAAAATTACTATTGCCCTATTGTAAATCCATACATGTAAGTGAGGGAGAATATGATGTTTTTTTTTTCCTTTGTTCTCTAGTAAATACTCAATTTGCACTCTCATACACAAGTCACCCACCAACTAAGAAACAACAAAAGATAGATCAGTAGTAAGGCACACCAACTAAGAAACAACAAAAGATAGATCAGTAGTAAGGCACACCAACTAAGAAACAACAAAAGATAGATTAGTAGTAAGGGAGATGCCTTGCTACGGATCTATCAGTCATCAGGTTGGCGAAGCATTATGGAATTTTTATAGTAATAGATTTTGAAAGTTTGGGTCAATGGTGGTAAAACTGATCAAAACAAATCAAGATGAAAGGGATTATTTCTTTCCAGGTTACAGCTACAATGGGATGTTGGTAGTGGTTGGGACCAAGTCCGGCCCAGGTTCAGCCCGTCCTGAATTGGGCCGGTTTTGGGCTGTAGTTTTAGGGCTGGCTGGACCCAGCTCTACTTTTTGTGGATGGCTAAATGGGTTGGCTTGGTCCTGTTCTCGGATCTAGATTTTCTAGTACAAAAGGGAACTAGAACTATGCAAATATAAGCGTTGGTTATTTTTGGTGTTCTTGTGGCGCTCACCCTAGGGCTTGGCCTGATCATAGCCAATGGTAGGTAAGCCAAGAAAGATTAATGGCAAAACCTGAGTTGATTCAATTGAATCAATTCAATGGTTAATATCAATCTAATTAGGATTTCCTATTTAAGGCAATGCCAATCCATAAGGCATCAGTTTTACGATATTTAATCAGTCCCAAGTCGGCTTTAGATGAGTCTGGGTAGAGTCATAGATCCTTCAATGAGTCTAGGGCATGTTTCTTTACGAGAATTCCTGAAAGGTTGTCTGGGAATACCAAATGCTAGGATTTTGACATGCTACTTAATTCTGTCATTTCAAAATTCTCCGTTTCGTTTGTACATGAATTTTTATGTAAGAATTTTTAAATTCCTCAATTCCATAAACTCCCTGTTTCATTGCTAAGAAAATTCTTGATTGGAATTACACATTTTATGCATTGTAGTACATGGGATGGGACCCACCTTTGTTGTTGTGAATCTGGAGCCAAGTTTAAAAATCTGAATATGGACCCATCTTGACAGGAATTGCATAGGCCCAATTCTTGCAATTATAAATACGGGGCCCACTTTTTGATAGGTAAGATCGCGTCCCCTGTTGGGTGCCAGAATTCCAACCAAAATTCTCAGAGTTATAGAATTCTGAAATGCTTTAGGAGGGGCTAGCATTTTGGAATTTCACCTTTTTATCATTTGAAAATTCTGAATGCCTTGAATACTGGGAATTCTACCAAAAGAACATTGAATTTTTTATAGTAATTTTTAAATTCAAAGACAGCCTGAATTCCTATTAGAAATGCTTGTAAAGAAATAGGCTTAAGTTTTAACCTACTCCTATTTGTTCGTAGTTTTGAATCAAGTATTCAATATTCATCTTTACCCAAAACAAGTATTAAATTTTCTGTTCCCGGGTCAATTTGAATCAAACTCATTTCAAGCCCATGGCCCCAATATCAAATTTCAGGTCTTAGGGTTAATGCGCTGTGCCCGCCTGAGCCTCTCTCATAATCTGCCTGCATTGGCAAAGACTGGGGTAGTGTTTTTAGGCCTGTTGGCTAGACAAACCCGATTTTTCTGGCTCGACAGTTTCATGGGCCGTACCTATGCTACGAATGTTTAAAGGCCTGGTATGGCTTGGCATGCATATTCAGGCAGCACATCAAGTTGATATTTTTAAATGGGGTGGGTTGGACCTGACTATGGCTGGATTGGGCCTGAAATTTGGCTCGGCTCTTGGGCTTAGCCCATGTGGGCCATAAACACCTGTATAGTTTATATGCATCATATTGCAGTTCCACTTGTGCTAGTGCTGAACACCTATCCCACCTCACTTTGAGATGACCACAATGGTCCCACCAATAAACTTTTGTTGGTTCATATTGGAGTGCGTTTCACCACAACATGGGTTTTTGGCTATAAATACACTCATTAGGTGTGGATGCCTAACATCTTTCTCTTCCTTTTTCCTTATTCTTCTTCTTAGTGCATGCCCTTTAGAGGGAGAAAAGAAAGATGCTTGTGAACTATCAACTATGGTTATTTACGCACTGTTTGTATGCTATAGCATGCATAGGAATTGAATACGTAAGGTTGTTAAAAATGAAGATCAAAGATGAATCTAAAAAAATTGAGTATTTTAAATGTTCATTCTTATGTGTTCTAATGCAAACAAAAAGGCCCTTAGGGCCTAAGGTATAGTAGGCTACTCAAATCAAAAGAATTTCACCCAATGTATTGCGCTAATCCACTGCCAACTCCAAATAGAGTTGGCCTCGCCTTGTGATTGAACACTAGTAAAACATGGCCTTTTATTTTAAGTACTATATGTTTTATGCATAATCAATATAATTGTATCCCGATTCTAATTGAAGTACAATTTTACCTTGAATAAATGTAGAAAAGAATTGTTATTTTGATAGGTTTAGATTTTAGATGTGGACCCAAGTTTTAGACTTTATAGAATGGCAAAGATGAATTAGTTCATTGAACTTATTGAACTCGAACTCCGAACCGATGAATAAAATATCAAATCAAATGAACCTCAAATCATTTTTAGTAAAAAGCCAATATTTATTACTGTGGTTGGATATGGAAAAAAAAAAAAAAAACAGAAGAGAGAGTTAAATTTGCATTCTGAGGAAATGAGGGTAAGAAACAAGTGGATTTGGAAACAGCAGGACAATTCTTGGGTAACCAAACCTTCCCCACATCAAAAATAGGAGAGTAGTTGCTTGTTGCATGGGTCCTCCTCACATAAGGGTACAAAAGATGCCCTAAACATATATAACAAGCAAAACCCTGTATTTTCTCGGCTTCTGGCCCTTCTATGCACATTTTCAAGAAAGGAACGGTTGGGACTGGCTGATCTCCATTAGAGGATGCATCTGGAGAGCTTTGAGAAAGGTTCCTTTTTTTCACCTCAATTTCATGGATAGGACAAATATTCATGGAAATTATTCAACTGTGATGAGATGATAGTGGAATCAATTGGTCCACTTGTGCTGATGTTTATCCCCAAAAGAATGCGCACAACTGTTGTATGTGGGTGAATTTGGGGAAACCAAATTTGGGGCCCTTCCTTTTTTAGAAAAAATTCGTGACAGGACCGTGTGATGCATTTTCAAATTTCATGTTTTTTAGCTGAAATTTTGAATTCCACCCCCCTAAAAAGCCACTTTTATCATTTTCAAATTCATAAACTCTAACCTTTTTAAGCATTTATGGATGTTCCAACTAAGAGGAGGATTTAGGAATTCCACCCTGACTAACAACTTTTGGAGAATTAAAGATTCTCCATACATGAATTCTTTGAGATTAATAGGCCTTTTTTTTTTTTTATAATGTAGGGATTCCTGAGGTCTTTGACGTAGGTCGAGATTATGGTTTAAAACAGGATTTCCAACCTTGTAACGACAAGGGCAAAAACCATTATGTAATGGCCAATAAAAGGTGGTCTAAAACCGTTTTTTCATTGTTTTAGCCATTTTTTATTTTTGAGAATTATGTTATTAAAAGAATTAGAAATTATATAGCTTGGGAAATCTCTTATATATTAATGGCTTCACTAGTGTTTTGATGCAAATCAATTATAAAATAAAATATACCGATACATATGATATTGTTCACCCACAAACGGGAGATATTCAGCTGAACTCTATTGTGGGGTTCACTAGAATGCAGAGAGTCATAGGAGAGTAGGGTGGAATATCTTAAAATATAAACCTATTCACATAATTTAACCCTCTCATCATGACCTTCGAATGTAATGGCTTTAAAAACTTTTTTTTTTCTTTTTATTTGAATTGTGGTCCCAAAATGAATAACAAATGCATGGGTTTCAGAATGAGATGAATGTCAATTTATTGTCTTGGGTGAGAAGTTTGGAGGTTTGTTAGTGATGGGGAGGAGTCAAGTTGATCATAGGTGGGCTAGATGGCCCAAAAATAAAGTGGTTGTTGTCATCCTTATTCACATCTGGTCCTCATAATAATATTGCCATATTATAAGCAAGGTAAAAATGATTTGCCTTAGACAAGGCACGCAATCACCTATAATTGTCTTTACTTCATTTTGATAAAATCACTTAACAACATTAGTGACATATTATACAAAGAACCAGTGGCACATTAGGAGGTTCTTACTATTACAACCTCAAGGTTGTGGATTCAAGTGAGGCTATCCGTAGAAACCAAACCCCCCCACCCCCAAAGATAAAAGAAAAGAAAAGAAAAAGAAAAAAAAAAAAAAAAGAATACATATTGGCTTTCAAAGTTTAATATGCACATAACAAATCTGACTGCTGAATTATGATGAAACTGCTACATATTTGGCCATTATTTTGAAACATTCCTAGATATTGCTGTAGCTTTCTTCTGTTCTGTGTACTCGATTTGGCCCTCTAGAAATGCTGTTGAAAACACTGTTAAGAGTTATTTTCACAACTTTTCCTCACAATTTCCTACTATTTTTTCTGATATTGTCTTGATTTTCTCAATATAGACAGCATTTTGGAAATATTATGATATTATTGGAAAAAAAATTTATTTCAAATAAATATCTCAACACTTTTCAAGGGATTCATTAGATGGTGTGGTCCCCATCAACATTGAAGGACCCTTACAGGTTCCCCTGGAGATACAATTATTTTTGCTGGGGTGTTGCACAATACACAACTTACAAAAGGGGGCCCAGCAAGGTACATCCAAAGTACCTCTACTTTAAATGGATCCCGTTTGTGTAAGAATGCAGGGCTGCCAGAGCTCTCTCCTGCAAATGTATGATTGCATGTGACAGTCTTTGGTTCAGGATTTTTGAGTTAGATTGAGAGGAAAGAATGATTTGATTTTGGATAAGATGATTGGCTCCTGTCATATTTGGAGAACCCACAATGAGAAACTCTGTCCATAGTCCAAATGGCCCATACCTTCTGCTCCCAAACCTTTTGGGATTGTGATGAATGGATTCAGATTCCTCCAAAGGGCACTCTTTAATGCTCAGCTAGCTCAGCCAAGATTTTACAAACCCATGCTTGGATCTTCAGAAGTTACATGCCTCTGGCCATGTGCTCACTCTACTTGAAATCTTAGTTACCTGGCTATAGCTTCGAGTCTTCTCCTATTATTTATATCAAACAACAAAATAACACCCAATTATAACTGACACAAATGTTAGCAACTTAAAATTAAAGTCCTTTCAATTGGCATTACCATTTGTTTTATTGAAAAACACTGTTAAGAGTGTCTTTTTTTTTTTTTTTGGGCTTAAAGATAAACTTTACATTAAGCAGAGAGAAAGAGCTACAAAAAGGTGCATGTTTGATTCGTCTTCATTGAGGCAATTGAAACATCTAGAGGCCAGAGACCAACCCCTCTGTTTGACCTAGCTCTCAGTCGGTGTTTTTCCTTTGCATTAGACTCCAACTCAGACAGGCTAGGCAAGGGTTGACAAGTTTGTTCCATATAAGCCCAGATCAAGAAGTTTGAGTAGCCCTTGTTCTCAACATGTTCCATGCTTCCTTGATGGAGAGGTTGCCTGAAGGACTACCCTGCCACAAAAGATGGTCCCTGACCGAGCTGTCTCCAATGGAAATTGAGTTAGTTGAGAGAGACATCAAATCTTTCAACTATGTAGGGAGCTGGGTTGGGATCTGCCAGGAATTATCCACTATGATATCAGCTACCAAATCAGATTCTGAGAACTTAAAGATGGGAAATCTGGTGGCAATTGGATCTTGATCAATCCAGATATCAAACCACAAGAGGATTGACTGGCCATTACCAATCACCCACTGACTATTGCTTTGGATAAGGGATGAGAAGGAACTAAAGCTCTTCCAAATACATGACCCACTCCTTGAGTTTCTTGAGTGCCAAATGGAGTACCCTTTAAAGTATCTTTCTCGAAACCAATTGGCCCAGAGAGAGTTCACAGAAATAGTTGACCATGCCAATTTCAGAAGACAAGCTTGATTAAACCCCTTAACCTTGCGCAAACTCAGACCTCTCTCTGATCTTGGTAAGCAGACTGTCTCCCATCTTGCTAGATTAGACTTCAGTCTTTCGTTATTCGCATACCACAAAACATTCCTTTTCTTCCTCTCAATGAGAAGACAGGTCTTACTAGGGAGGGGAAGAACAATAGATACATATAGCGTGATAGATGAGAGGACATGTCTTACTAAGATCAATCTTCCAACAAAGGATAGGTTTAGTCTTCCATCCTATTGGAGTCATTTGGAAGCTGGAACTTGTATAAGCTCATGAAAGACGTGAAAGCGAGAAGGCTCATTGGTCCAATTTCGAATGTGGCCTTTCATCAATTGTCCAAGAGTATCAAACAGGCAAAAGGCTTAGCAAAAGCTAGACTGTAATCTCTCCAGAAAAGGTGATCAAAACTTCCCCTGACATTCAGGAGACATTGTCTTAGAGCATGATCTATAGTTTCAGCCAAATGTATGACATTTCGCTAATGAATGATACCATAAACTTTGCCATTATGCAAATGATATGCATTGATATGGATTCTTTGAAAGTGTTTTATTTTAATTAAACTTAAAATTTTCATTTTTTTGGGTGTTTAGGGTTATATTGTGGTGTTTTTGTTTGGCTTTTAGTTTTTTGGGTTGGCATTTTTTGCAGCCTTTTGTCTTTTGGGCTGGCTTTTTTTGTTCAGCCTTCCCTTGTTGGATTTCTTTGCTTTTTGGGGGCTCTTTGCCCTTTTTCATCTTTTCTTTTAATACAATTACCTTTAAGAAAAAAAAATGAGGGTTGTAATTGAGCAGTAAAAGCAAGTTATCTGTTTTGTTTTTGAGCTAATTATTGTTTTTCGTTTATTTCAATTTTAATTTTTCTATGAAAAGTGCCATATCTAATTCTCTTGGTCTCCAACATTTTGATTAGGGTTTATTGAGTTTTCTTAATCAATTACTCTATTTAACTAATACCAACTTTAAATTCAATTATCTCCTCGCTTCCTTTGTTTCAACATTGACCACTTTAATAATTCAAGCCATGCTCCTATCCCTCAACCCTCATCAAATATCCTTCACCCCTCACCTCTGTGTGAGATTTGGACCCTCTATTATAAAGTTAGATTCGACGGCTGTGGGTGTCTGGAGGTTTTAGGGTTTATGTATTTATTCTGAATGGTGAGAGGTTTGTACTCGGAGAGAAACTGAGAGAGAGAATATGGAAGGGTCTTGCACTCTTGTATATATATACGAGAAGGTGGTTGTTCTTCTTATGGTGTGATCTTCAAGAATAGTAAATCGGCTTGAATCTCCTGTGGATGTAGACCACACCGGGCGAACCATGTAAATCTCATGCGTTTGCTGGGTTTGATTGTTTACTCTTTGTGGATCGCCTGATTGCTCAATCCCTGACATTCCAGTGAGTTCAACTCATATTTCCAGTTTAGGTTGACACTCTTGCACATGAATATTCTTCTATATATATATATAATATATATATATATATAAGAAAATCTTTAAATTCTCACACAAAAGAAGAGGAATTAACCTTTGATCTTCTAAAGCTCCAAATCTACCACAACTCATTGTATCTCATGTGATCTTGTAGTGAAGAAAGAACATAGTAAGGAATCTTGTAGGACTTTCTCTACTTTTTTAAAGTAAAAATATTGACCCAAAGCGCTTTAATTGTTTCTCTATTCTTGAGACAAAACCCTATGATCAAATTACATTTGGAAAACAAATCCTTGGGTATTTCTTAGTAGTTTTTCTTGAGGATTTGGTAAATTAATATTTGGCAATTGTAAATTCTTGAGAAATTGAGCTGGTGAAAATTATTATATTTTAGGACTTTCAAATACAACGCTCCTCTATAGGATTTGAAAATTTTTAATTTTGCAGATTTATGCACCAATACCATATCTTCTCAATTGACTGCTGGCCAGCACTTCAATCTCAGGAAAAGTCATGTTCTCTTTGGCAACAGCAAGCAGTCCTTCAAAATCAGAGTTCAGAGATCCTTAGGCATTTCTCAGGCCTTCTTCCCTGTTAAATACCTAGGAGTCCCTCTCTTCATTGGTAGCCCCAAAGCTCACTTCTTTAAAAGTTTGAAGGATTTCTTTAGGCAAAGGCTCTCTGGGTGGAAAAAGAATATGCTCTCCTTTGCTGGGAGAGTCGTCATCGTAATTAAGCATGTGCTGTAAAGTCTTTCCATTCACATCCTGCTTGTTCTCCCCATCCCCTCCTCGGTCTGCATCTTCCTTGAGAAATGGATGAGGAACTTCCTCTGGTCCGGGGGGTCCGGCCAATCCAAGAGGAGCCTCCTTAATAGGAATTCCGTTTGTCAACCTAAGTATGAAGGAGGGTTGGGCTTTCGTCGCATCAATGATCTGCTCCTTGCCAATTCAATCAAGTTAGGTTGGGCGGCTTTCTCCTCTACTTCCTTGTGGGCTTCCTGGTTCAAAGCTAAGTACTTTAAAGGCTTCTCTCCGTGGCACCCTTGCTCCCTCTCCTCTGGCTCTTGCATCTGGAGACCTATAAAGAGAAATTTGCTTTTTCTCGTTCATAATAGCCACTGGGTTTTGGGAGATGACAAAAGCGCTAGCTTTTGGTATGATAAATGGCATGGGCCTCTTGCCTTGGCGCAGATCTTCCTTGAGACCCTTTTTCCCTGGGCGGGTTCTGTTCATGCAGTCTTCTCCAACAGCCAGAGGCTTCTAAGCCTCCCTTTGCCCTAATAGATGCTCTTCTTCTCCTCCTTTCTCCTAGCCTCATTCTCCCTGGCAACCGAGCCTGATGTGCTGGTTTGGTCTAGCTCTAACTCCTCCCTCCTCTCCTTTGTTGCTGCCTAGGAGTCCATCAGATCCAGACGTCCCCCCTGCCCCTAGTATAAGTTTGCCTAGAACAGTCTCCTTAAGCCTTCTGTGGCTTGTTTTGCTTGGAAATTATTCCATAACAAACTCCCTACCAATGCCTAGGCTCAATCCATTGGAATACACCTGGCGTCCTCCTGCTACTTCTGTGGATCTCGCCAGTAATCAGCGTTCTCCATATTTTTCCTTTGCCCCTTTGCAGCCTCCTTCTGGGATTGGATTCACCTAAAAGATAACTTCAAGTTTGGTACTTCCAGCTCTGTTTCTTCCAAGTGGGATTCCTTCTCTGCTAACTCCTTCCAGCTCTGTTTCTTCCAAGTGGGATTCCTTCTCTGCTAACTCCTGCCATTCAGCCAAGAAGGAGTTGGGAGCCCTCTTCATCATAGCCATCTTCAGTCTTTGGAAGGTTAGGAATCAGGCAGTCTTCTCCAGTAAGCCTCATTCTCTAGACTCTGCAATCAATTTCTTCATTTTGGATGCTTCTGCTTCTATTAGGTCCATGTCTACCTCCTTTTCTAGTCATACTCTTTTCTCATTTGTGCTCTTCTTAGTTCATATTTTGCAATTCAGCAAAAAATAATAATAATAATAATAATAATGATAGCAATGTGAAATCTTTCGCTATACAAATTCTCACTAAGGAGTTTTCAAATTTGCAGTAGTGTGGAATTTTCAAATCTACGGATTCCTCACTTGTTTTCAAACGTGCCCAAATCTAAATCGTGGTTTAAGATCATGATGTAACTTGTGATTTGTTTGAACTCTCTCCCTCGTTTTCTTTTCATATAATTCGTATATTGACGGAAGACTTCTCCATGGTGCAATTACTGTTGACAATAGAAAATATCCAAGTTAGCATGTCGGACACAGATAGAAACACATTTCATGATTGACTCAATTTGTTCTACCTTAGCAAATAATGGGATCTGAATTTGTAGGATGAAAGTTGTAAATTTTCTATTCCACCAAATATAAAATTATCACATTACTTTAGGAAGGACCCAAGCACCTAAAGTGGATATAATCAAGCCGCTCTAACCTAGGTTATTGTATTTTTAGTATAAATAAGAAAGGGGAACTTCCGAAACATCACCCGAGGTCAACTTCGCTCAGCAGAGGGTTCCCTCACCTCATCTGAGGTCGACTTCGCACATCAGAAGGTTGGAGTCGCAGCCTCCTAGGCTGGGTAAAAAAAAAAAAGGAGAAAAAAGACTAACATGAAAAAAGAGGTTTCTAATTCGAAATGCTAAGAGCTAGGACTCAAGGATGTTGAATGTGGGGCATTAGAAGAGTGTGAAGAAGAGTGGGGCTTTTGAAGAGTGTGAAGAAGAGTGTTTCTAGGGTTATGTTTATTGGTATAGACCTACAAGAGAGAATCGAAATGTCAATTCTACATAGACTCATTGGATGCTATCAACAATCAAAATCACTTGACTTTGAGCTGCATACTTCATATCTATGTATACTTTGACTCACCAAATATAAGGAGGCTTGAATAGATCAATCAAGTCCCTTCACACACAACTTTATTTTGAATTGCACTTATCCAAATTTGACATTGATTTAGGCGTTAAGTCGTTATTAAACTTTATTACAATAACTTTACACAATGTATAGCCATTGATCGGGGGGATGTAAAATTAATGGTCAGAATCATTTGATTGACTTGATATTTTGTGTACCACTAATCAACATGCAAACCTTAAAAATCACACTATGGAACCTACCTTTTTCGAAATTGTGTTACTTGGGGCCCACCTTAACAAAAGACAATATGAAACCACCTTTTCGGAATTATATTAATATGAAGCCCACCTTTAGAAATCATGGTATGTGAGCCCACTTTTAAAAGTTAAGTATGACGGAATTCCGGACCTCTTAGAATTCATAAATGCTAGATGGGAGGATGGGACTTGTAAATGCCTTCTAGGTTACATTTGACAATAAAATCCTTGGAATGTTTTTTGTAAGTTTTTCTTGAAAATTTGAAAAACCCACATTTGGAAATTGTAAATCCTCGAGCATTTGGGTCAGAACTCTCCACATGATATGAAAATCCTTAGTTTTGTAGATTTGTGCACCGATACTAATTTCTCACAGCTATACCTAAAATGAAAAATTCCCCAAGTTGACTATTGATTCTCTCACGTCCATCTCATTTTAACAAAAGACCGAGTCAAATACAAGGGAAACTCGGTCAAGTCCCCTCATTATTAAGTTGTTTTTATTTTGAACTATTTGATTGGTAGATCTAGTTTTAAACAACTAATGTTAATATTTAAGAAATTATACATGAGGTTTGGAGTAAAAAACTTACAAATGATCACTGGGATGTAATTTGAAACTTGTATTTGATCTTTTAAATTCAATACTTTGACCAACAAATAATTTAATATGCAATATTTTTCTTTTATGTTTCTTATTACAATGTTTTTCTTGCGCATATAGATTTATTAATTTGACTTGATTTTCTTGAATGCATGTCAATAATTGTATACTTATATTATTTAAGCATTTGACCCATCTTTAAATATTTTTTTTTAAAAGGACTCGCTCAGACAATTAGCTGATTCTAAGTCTTTTCTTTATTTTTCTTGCATTGGATGAGTCACGCCTATGTCACCGGTTTTTCCGACCTTGAGCTATACAACCGATACACACCGATATTGAGGTGAAATCCTAAATTATATAAATCCCGATCAATGAGGATTTATCAAATCTACCATAATGAGGAATTTTCAAATTTGTGAATTCCTCACCTATTACAAAACATAGCCTTAAGCACTTTAAAATTTTACGATTTTGGGATTCTCCAGATTCTATTGGAGAAAAAAGTGAATACCTGATAGGAATTTCAAAATTCCCAAATAGTCAAGGTTCTTGTTAGGAACTCTACTAAAGAAATAAGTTGTTAGTCCTCATTGGATTTTATCACAACAATTATGCACAATGTATGGCCATTGAGTGGAGAGCCTAAACTAAAAACTAAGAACATTTTGATCAGCCTGACTTTTTGTCGGGCCCATTGAAAGTAGACATTTTCAAGGGACATCACCATGCTAAGATTTGAAAGAACCAAAGTGTCAATAAATATATCAAATTGACTAACATTACAGTCAAGGGATTATCCTATCGAGGTGTAACAAAATGTGGTATAAAAAAAAACATGGTGCTCTCTCGTTAGGTAAATGAACTCGAAGGGTTTGTTTGTTTGCACATAATACATTGGAGTTGAATGCATAAGAATTTATGGAAAAATAAACTCCAACAAAGGATTATTAAAGAGGTAAGAGGTCAAGGAATTGAGGACAGGAGTGAAGAATATCAGGTAGAGATGTAGATGCAACCCTCAGTCTCCTTGGAATTGACTTACTAGGATATTCATTTCCCACCTAGCTCCCCTTGAGTCATTTTCCATTAGATAGTCATTTTTGGAAATTCATATTTGTTTTGTCAAATTTAATTCATTTTAGAAATGGAAGTATTACAATTCCTATGATCAATTATATAAAACAAACATTCCCTAAAACTATGAAGATTGTATTTCGATAAGTGAACAAATTCGACCTGCAAAAAGAAAGTGAGAAGAATGTCAAATAAGAGAGAGAGAGATATGTCATATTCTCAAAGAACTTCGACCTATAACTAAATTATCCAAACCACTCAACTCAAAGCAATCTTCAACTATTTGTGTGCGTCTTCAACAAAGAAGCAAAACTTTTGCCAAGAAAATTTCCTGTACGTGCGGCATACAGACCAAATCCTCAGTGTCACCCATAAATCATAGCCTCTACATATAAGTAGAAAGTTGATCATCCAAAATTTCTGAATAAAAAGTAGGCAATTAGCACCATCCGATCCGATTAGCAATAGTTGTAGCCAATTACACTGGCCACCATTGGTCACACGGTTTGGAAAGCTCTGGAATTAGCCTTTGGTGTATTCCATGCCTCAAGCTAAAACACCAACTTTAAAAAAAAAAAAAAAAAAAAAAAAAAGGACCCCTCTTTCTCTCTCTCTTAGCATTACCTTGAGTGCTACATAAACGTCTCATTCACCACATTAAAATCTCGTCCCACAGAAGTCACTTTCTCCTCTTTCTTCCTCTCACCCTACATTATTCATGGATGGATTATAATGGAGCCTTGAGTAAATAACAAGTCCTTGGTTTCAGTCTCTCCAGAACCATTAGAAAGGTGAACCCCAGAAAGAGAGGAAAAAAAAAAAATAAAAAATAGAGAGAGACATCAAAGGAGGAAGGAGGAGAAGTTGTTGGTGGACAAAAGGTTTCACTGATTCTCACACATATAAACCATCAGTTGCAGCAAAACCCCCATCAGTTTTCTCCACCTCTCTTGGGTAGTTCTCTTCATATCTCTCTCTATATATAGAAGACTGAAATAAAGAGAAAATCTTCTTCCTTTGCTTCAAATATCAACCCCACACAACCTTCCCTTTTGAGACCA
Source organism: Camphora micrantha (assembly GCA_003546025.1). Taxonomy (NCBI): domain Eukaryota; kingdom Viridiplantae; phylum Streptophyta; class Magnoliopsida; order Laurales; family Lauraceae; genus Camphora; species Camphora micrantha. Next base: position 3,796,000 of record QPKB01000012.1, on the reverse strand, counting down.
GTCAGTAAAAACGCCTCTACCTTGACAACCCCTTTTAGCTTCGGCCCTGTTGTCTCTGAACTTTCAGTTTTGCTAATTGGAACTGTTTCTTCTTCTGGGTTTGTTTCAGAGTTAGCTAGAAGAGAAGCCCAAACTGTGGAGATTAAGAAACATCAGAAATGGGCCGTGGAAAGATCGAGATCAAGAGGATTGAGAACACGACCAACCGTCAGGTGACGTTCTGCAAGCGTCGCAATGGCCTCCTCAAAAAGGCCTATGAATTGTCTGTGCTTTGTGATGCTGAAGTCGCCCTCATCGTCTTCTCTAATCGCGGCCGTCTCTACGAATATTCCAGCAACAGGTGAAATTACTGAGCTGGGTTGTCTTTGTTTATCTTTTAGTTCCCTTTACTTAAAATTTTTTTTTTTTAACCCTTCTCTTGAAGATCTAATGCTTTTTTCTCTATGGAGATCTTATATATAAAGGTCTATTTTATGTTATTGGATCCTGTGATAGTCTTTTTTGGAAGCTCTATTTGTTTCCAAAGAGATTTGATTGTTTATTATGCTTCTATTCATGGTCTTCTCTCTCTACATTTAGATGATATCTGGCTAACAATCTGAAGACTTGCTTCTCTATTTGGGTGCATAAAAATGTCATATTTCTACCAGTTTAGGGATCTCTTTGTGCTTTTCTGATATATATATCCAAAAGCAAAGCAGAAAAATGTCAAGGATTTAGATTCAGTTTGACAAATCTTCACTTGGGTCTGTTCCCTTTTCTACTCTATTTTTTTCCTTCCTAGGGTAAGTTAAGCTATCTTCTGCATTTTTTCTGTTACTTTCCTTCTTATTTTTTGGGTTGCTTTAATGGGTAGATGAAGAAATCTATTAGGGTATCAGGTGTAAATGTAAAAGTGGTAAAAAGAAGCACTTGGGATTCATGCAGCTGTGGTAGCATTAGCCTCCTTGTGTATCGTTTTTAACATTGCCATTTCCTCTCTTTTTTTTTCTCAGCTCTCATTCCTCTTCCTGTTTGTTCCCTCCTCTCTATCTTCTTTTCTCCCTCTCTCTCTCTCCCTCCCTCCCTCCTTCACGTCACCCATCAGCTAAAGAAACCCATCTGCAAAGCTGTCAAGCTCTTATTAGCCCATTCCTAAGCAGATAGTACTCCCAACTTGACACTTGCTAAAATTAAACGTCACTTCTTACAACAAAAAGGAAAATTGAAGATCAACCCAGATTAGGGTTTCTAGGGTTCCATCACCACCCAAATCATTTTTAAAGTGATTCTAGCAAGGAAAGACCCAGTCTTTATTTTTACCTATTGAGTCCTTTTGTATCAATGTGTTTTTAGTGAGAAATGAGAATCCTTGCGTCACATGACATGTGATTTTTCAGTTCATTTCTCCTGTCAGAAAGGGATGCTAGCTTGATTTCCTCAGTGGGTGTTGTTTCCTTTCCTCTTCTCCTTCTTCTTCTTTCTAGGCTCTCTTTCCTTCTTCCAGTTTTCATTGGTATACAAGGAATTGTAAACACCCCACCAATGAGAATAGGCCCAAGTCAGAGCTTATGCTCAGATTTTACTCCATATTGCAAAGTGGCCATCTGGGGTAGTGCTAATAAAGTTGAGAATCAAGAGCTTATGAAGAAAAATTGCAGACTAGTCTTTCTTCTCTCTCTCTCTGGGGAGATGGAGAAGGAAGAGAAAAATAGTACGGTCTAGGGAGAGCCAATGGGCGGCTTCTGAGAGTCTGGGGAGTTTGATAGATGTCTCGCGGTGTATCAGAATGGACCGGTCCGATGGGAATGCAGGCGGTTTCACGGGTCCCGAGGCGGGTAAAGGAGCGGGTTCCGGTGGTTTGTATGCCGGGTAAATGGGTATGGTGTACACGTGTCGGGTTCTTGATCCGGCCAATGATATCGTCGGATCGTGTGCCAGCGTGGCAGTGCCCGACCAATCAATGCTCGACGAAACTAAGGTATGGAGGATCGCCTTTTTCGGATGCCTGACGGGATCCGAAATATCGGAAAAGAGACATATTTGGAATTTATTGGCTTTCTTGTATCTCAAGGCTTGGCAGTCTGGATGTGTACTTATTTTATAATGCATGCATTTGGCATGCTTTTCATTTGATCAGGGACATTCAAATAGTGGGCCCCATTTTGGATGGACCATCGCCCGATTGGATTGGATTGGATTCCATCCTTTTTTGACTAAGGCGATAAAATGGATGGTTTAGATTCACTAATGATAACGGACTCAAAAGATGAACTGTCAAGATGACTATCTAGAATGGGGCCCTTGATTTGGACAATGAAGATTTTGCTTGATTCATTCATGCCATATGAAATGGAGGTCACCTTGTACCTGTTGAGAGAGACAACTGAAGTATGTCTGAACATGTAAGACTGGTCAGGGCTTTATTTGGTACTTGGCTTCATCAGTTGCTTGTGGTTTAGTGCGACTGGAAGTGACACTCAGGAAGTGTGACCTGGGTTTGAATGTTGGGGCTTGTTCTATATCTTTTCTGGTAAAAGAGTGATTCAGGGTACAATTTAATGAAAGTGGGGAAGGAATGAAACTCATTTGGATGTATGGTTTGATTGGACTATTGATTTGAAATGGGTGATCTGATGAAGTGGTTTGATCGATCATGGGAGTCTATGATCTGGTGGGCCCACAACAGCATAAGGTGAGCATTGTTGAGCACCAGTGTTCAGGGGTGGGAGGGATCCTTGTTATGGTTACTTTATTATAATTAATATTAGGATAATAATCCCTGCTACTATGATCTATTAAGAAAATTTAGATGACGAAAAATAATCATCCAAACACTTAATGTATGGTGATTTGGTTTAGATGAAAGGGTAAAATTTAAAAAGAGAATAAAAGAGAAGATTATGAGAGTATTTTTTTTCTCAATCTAATAGTCCGTAAAATAGAAATGAGACAGGGGAAGTAAAGCAGGAAGAAAAGAGGATAATTATATTTATAATGAAAATGTAGTTGTTGCAAAAAGTTAAAAGTAAGAATATATACTTGAGTGGTTAGAATATAATTACATGTTAGAAGTGGAAGGATAAAGTGAGTTATTTGTAGAAGATGTAAATGACTTCACGTCAAAATCAGCCCTTGTAATCAAAATTAACTTCAAAATTCTTAGCTTTAATATATGTAATTGAATCTCTAGGACTTCTAAGCATTGTCTTTTAAAGAAAGCGATAAAAAGTAAACAATGAAAGTTAAATATCCAAGAGGAACATCAAAAGATCTCTTCTTCAATCCAACCATCACCCTAGGACATTAATTGTTAGGAAAGTGATGATTTCATTGGCGTTGATCTCCACAATAGACCCCTTGAACCTTACATTCTAGTAGTCTCTTGAAAAAAATCCTTTCTTTTAATCAGTTGATAAAATTCTATTTACTATGAGTTTTGAGAAATTCTATAAGACTTAGGCAAACAGCCCCTAAAGTTTGTATGCATACAATGTTAATAAGATATAAAGGATATCTTCAGATTGTGTGATCATTTTAAACCTCTAGCCTCTTGACAAGGCTTCACAAGGAAATTATGCAAACACTCTTTAAGTCTTTTTTTTTTTTTTTTTTGGTTAATGAAGCCATAACACAAAGACCACTTCCATTATGGCCGATCAAACAGGAAAGAACTATCATCAATCAATAGAATGTGGACATAACTTAAAGACTGCCAATAAAATAAAGTTGATTCTACGAGTGACAACTACAATAAAATGAAACATCATATGAATACATAAGATCATATATTTGGTTTTACTGTTGGTATTTGGCCAATGACAAGAGGGCTAGAGACAAAAACTATTCAGATGGATTTTAAGAGTTTTCTGTGATTTTAATGAGGGCTTGGTGTACATAACAAAGTGCATTATAATTCTTTTCAAACCAAACTCTATCAACCGAATCGCTTCCAAATTAGATTTTATGGACTCAATTGAGCAATGTAAAAAAAAAAGTAGATAAAAAAGTATGAATGTATACATCTATGTAAGAAGGGCATGCATACATGAAGGAGAATCTACTTAGCGATATCATGGATTAATGTCAATCCACATAATAGGAGATGTAATCCCTACCAAGTGCAGGACCAAAAAAAAACACAAAAAAAAGGAAGTTCGCTGACAAACTAAATCAGTGACAGTTGCTCTAATATAATGAGCATTGAAGTATATTTATAGAGGTACGGCAAGATCAGCTTAATTCTAACTTGTCCCTTATGTTCATATTTTGATATATAATTTCACTTTAATGTATTTCAGTATTACTCCTTAAAAGCTTTTGTGTATACTTCTAATTGTTAACAATATTCAATAGGAAGTATAATTGTGTTCTTATCAGAACTAACATGTCCCCTTTAGTCAGAGTTCTAAGAAGAAATGGAATTAATGGAGTTCTAGAAAAGGGTTCTCAAGTAAAGAGCCATGAAAGTTATTAGTTGTAAATGAACTTATAAAAGGTTGCTTGAGGTACAGATTTGTGTTATTCACACTGTCTTGTTAATAGTTATCGTGATTTAAAAACTCATAATTAGTGAGATTTGATCCCTAAGAATTATTCAAGTCAAAATTGTTTGAAGTGAAATAGCTAGTTAGCGCTTGGAAAATACTGGATTTAGATCTAGCAAATGTTGTTGTTCATGAAAACCCAACATACAAACTGAGGGAGCATAATTTTGACCACATCATTCAGGAAGTTGAATACATTACTTTTGGCGCAACATGCATCTTTTTCTCTCTTTCGTTTTCGTTTTCTTTTTAATCTCTCTCTTCCAACCGAAAATAACCTAATTAACATAAAATCCTCATAATATTGTAAAATGAAACTAAAGATGATGTTAGTTTTGTGTGTTGAATAAATAACTTAGAGAAAGTATAAAGAAATTCATGATAAGGGATATGTCAATAAAAGGCAAAGCCCTTAAAGTACATGTAGTTCCTTGTTACATATATGATATCATGAATAAGGAGGACCAAGGAGGTATCGGCAAATAGCAACTTTAGGTAATTTGGTTAGGTGGGGTTATTGGGTTTATGTCTTGCATTTCGCGTTTAACGGATTGGTTTATTGGGTTGGCCAATGACCAGATTTATGGTCATGGATGTTTTGGAAATGGTACCGGAGCTTTTTTGGGACTAAGAAAGGGTTTCTTATAAGCTAAGAAAGTGAAAATTATATATTGATGTAATCTGAAACCCTATACTCTGTGACATAGTTAAAATGATAAGAGCTCTCTCTCCTGTGGGTGTCGTCATGTTCTGAACCACACGGGACTGAATGGAGGAAAGTGTTCTTTTCTGTGAATATTGGCGAGTTTGCCAAACCACATAAATCTCCGTGTGATTTTCTTTCTTGTGTCGTTGATTGATTGTTAATCACAGTAATTCACGCTTCTGCACATGCACATAACAAGTTGTATCAGAGCATGGCAGTTTAAGAGGGTACACTAGGACTACCAAAAAGAAAAGGCATGCTGGTGGATACCAGCCCTTTAGGATTCATTTTGCTTATGTAAAATACTCCAGTGGTATCTCTTAGCTCGGATGAAAAAACATAATACTCACTACAGTAGTTAATTATTACCTACTCTTCACCCTATAGGGATGAATAGTTGGGAAATTGATGGTTCCTTATGAATCTCTACCATTTAACTCTTCATCCATTTGATACAGCACCCTTTAGAATAATTCCTCAAAGTTTAGAAAGGTTTTTTTTTAAATGTGCTCAAAGCACTATTGATTTTTTTTTTTTTTTTCGCCGAAATGCAAAAGTAGATTAAGAAGAGAAGAAGATACATGGAATGCAAAGGGAACTCCCAAAAATGAAACAATGGAAAAGCAAAAGGAAAGGGAAGGCCTGACATACTTATATTAACCTTTTCTCTATTTCCAAACTATGAACTTTTATAAAATATGAGAAACTAAATAGAGGATAAGAAAATAGAAAAGCTTTAATTAATAGGGTTTTGTGGAATTAGTTTTTGAGTAAACATAAGACATTTTTTTTATGTACACATTAAGTGGACAACATTTTAGGTGGAAAGAATTCAAACATTTTCATAAAATTGATAAACAAGATTTTGTGGTGATTGATGCTCGCCAGATAACTCAAGATGAGAGCCAAATAAGGAACAAACTGTAAGAGGGCTTTGGCTAGAATGGAAGTGTTTTAATGATGCATCTCAATTGCATATTAAGAGATTAATTTTATGGTGGAAACTCAATTTGCAAAAGCAAACATAACAGAAGCCCTCCCAACAAAGAAGTAAATTACTGGGGTGTGGGAGATGCTGCAAAGAGATTCGTTTTTGTATAGAGGATTTCACAATGCTTCTTTTTGGTATTTGTTTTTTTTTTTTTTTTTTTTTTGCTTAATAGTAATTGTGTATAAAAGGAAGAAAACAAGGCAAAAACACCCCCAAACAGAAAAACAGGAACCAAAAAAGGGAGGGGACGCTTACAGAAATTGCCAACCAACCCAAATCTTTTGGGGATTTGTTAATATATACTTACTCATCTTCAGTAATTTTAGTAAGAGACTTTCAGTAAGAACTCAAGTAAATTCAAGTCTCCACATTTCATGAACATTTTGGATGACAACTCTCCCAGGAAAATCAATCATCAAATTAAATAACAATTCAAGATCATAAAGTTTTAAAAAATAACTCCCTTTATAACGACCTTAAATCACCATAACCAACTTCCTGCTACTAGAACTCCTATTTTTGTTGCCCTTTTAGTTTTGTGGAAGCTTTGATTGAAGATGATTTGGCTGCTACAGGCATGAAGATGAACCATGAATAGGATAGGACCAAATAACCGTCTTGGAGATTGGAAATCTCTATTAAGTAAATTCGTCTTTTACTTCCGAACAGCTTAGACTTTTGGGATGTATTGACTAGTCAGAGTTTACATGCCTCAACTATTTCAGTCTTCACAAACTAAAGGCTAAGATGGACACCCTGATCAAATTATCAAAGTGAATCTGATTGATAGCCAACAATGTTAGTGGTCTAGTTAACTTTTTAGTATAAAATGTCCAAGTGTCATTACAGTTTCTTCGGTGATGTTCACACCTTGGTTTGCCTATTTCTTCTACTAATAAGTGGGATCAAGTCGTCCTAACAATCTAATTATTTGGCCATGAAATTATTCCTTGTTTTGCCTATTGATGTTTTGGTCTCGTTTTGTATGGTTTCTCTTTTAAGTGGAATGAATTCTCTTTGGGCTCAAAAAATAATTCTTAAATTTTTTCATTAACCATTCATCTTGTAGGCCACACTTTGAATTTAAAATGTTTCTCCACAATCACATTGAAAAGATGTCCACAATCAAAGTATTAATAGCAAACAGAATGGATTCTCTTGAACAATTACAACATACAGGGTCAAAATTAAAGTCTTTTGGTTTACCACTCTCAATTTTGAAAGAGTAATCATGTCCATCTGATTAGTTATTTGTAAATGGATGTAGTAGATTAAGAAGGTCCTATCAAATTTGAAATGATAGCTTAGGAGCCCAATGTTTGGCACTTAACTAGTTAAAGCGAAGTAAAGTGAATGCAGATAAAAAATGACAAGGGGTTATATTAAAAGTACATAATTTCAAAATTCCCTCTGAATTTTTCAAAAAAAGTTAAAAAAATAATTTTCTTTCTCCACTAAAAGACAAAAAAAGTCCACTTTTCTATACAAAAAGTTAAAAAAATTTCATACCAAACAACTAAAAATAAAACACCATCATAACATCTTATATTTTATTCTCTCTTGATTTGATACTTCACCTTATTATACTTCAATTCACCATACATCTAAACAGGCTAACGGTCTTTTTACACGGTCGATCCTAGCCATCTTGACAAATGATCTATAAAATTAGGAACTGTAGAGAATGGGTGTATTTAGTATTTACATCTACACACCGTAGAGGCAAAGTAGCTCTTTATTTCAATCTGCCTTTCGCATTGGATTTGATTGCATTGATTAGGTTGATTTGGGTTTGGACTAGGAGCAGGCTAAGAATTGTGGCCATCTCAACTTACATATGTGCTGCCTCAATGGAGAGACACCTAACTTTTTCCTTCATAAGACTGCCTATCTTTTGCTTTTCACTATCATTTCAGGTACTATTCCAACATAACAAAGCAAAAGCATAAATATCCGTATGGAACATCCATATCCTAACCAAATATTCGACACACAAAAAGAAAAAGAAGAGAGTTTAAATGTGATTTTTTGTTCATACAAGTACACCTTATACAACGGGGTGGGATAAAATAACAAAGGGGTCATTTGAATGGGGAGAAAAGAAGTGGAGAATTTGTACTAGGGACAGTTTTCTCCACCATTTCTACCCCCAAAAACCGAAGCTAAAAGAAGAGAAAAAGGTCAAATTGGGAGCATAACTCAACCTAAAAATAAACCTGTCTTTTCAAATGAGCTTCCCAAGTGCAACTTCCTTCTACTTGGTCATAGTTAAAAGTAACTTCTAATACAACTTCTAACTATATATCTAAGGAATGACTTCTCATGGGAGCACTGCTTTGAGTCATTTCCTTCTGATGATAACACACTTTTCTAAAGAGATGCAAAGACATGCTTCAAGGAAATTCTTAATTCAAATGCATCTAAAACTGAGCCTACCAAACTGCAGATGCTTACAAGGATACCACCTCTTGTGTGGCATCAATAAACCAACTCAAAGGGCATTTAACCTTTTTTAACACCATGTTCTCATGTTACAACCCAAGTGAAGAGATGGAATCCTATTGCTAACTCTAATGGTATCTTAACCCTTCTTAGGGTTACTCATATTGCTTGTGTTTCTTTCCAAATTCCCATGTAATTAATTCAAAGCATATCTAACATTTGATATTGTATCAATAGCATCACCATTTATTTATTTTTTTAAATTTTCAATCACGGGTGAGCACATTGATGTGTACTGGGTTTCCCTTTGATAACTAGTGGGCTTTACACTTCCTTTATGACAAGAATTAGAACCTTATTCTTACACTTAGCACCTTTGGTATCCTACACAGTGTTAAGGCAACGATTGAGCGATACAAGAAGGCAAGCGCAGACACCTCAAATTCTGGTTCTATTTCAGAAGTTAGTACTCAGGTAAGGGTTTTTTTTTTTATATTGTAAATTCCATATATCAAACAATGTACATTATGGTGTTGTACTAGGTACCATCGGTTGTGTTGATGACATGAAATTCTTACTTATATTGTTGTAGGCTCTTAACTTCTTTATCGTCGTCTCACTTATTCCACTTATCCATGAAATAAATTAACAACCAATGACAGGAAAGAAACGTTACTTTTCAGGGTGGTTGTGGACAGGGATGTGAACATGAATAGGAAGTGTTTAGTAGAAGTCTCAACCTTCAAATTCTCTGACCAGGGGAATGAGTTAAAGGGCCTCAGTTATATCTATATGCCCCAAGATTGTTTCAAGCATAAAAAATATGTGCTCAAGTAACACATATAATACATTCAGTTACTTTTATTCTTTATGGCTCCTTGGTGCTTGTTCTGTCGCTTCTCTGAAGCTTTTGGGGCTTTGGCCATAGTATGCTTTTCTCCTTTTATACTATACTTTGCCTTTAAAGCAAAAAAAGAAAAGTAACATTTAATAAAAATAAGTAATCTATATAAAATACCACTAACTGGACTGCATATAGGTACCCTACCCCCACTTATAAGTAGGCATCTAAGTGGGCCCGACGATCTGACTTGCATATGAGAACTATGTACTCTGGTCATAGGAGAACATCCCTCCTTTTGCAATTACTTCAGAGAGAGCAACATCAACTGTGAAAAACGCAGTTGGATGAAGATGCCTGCGAATATGTTCAAAATCAGAGTGGAGAGCCATAATGAATTGTACTTGTTGGTTTCTTGTCTATATGGGCTAAAAGTGATTGAATCTTCAGGACAAACAAACTGAGGCGGCATCAGTGCTAGTTATCTCACAATCTAGTCTGAAACCAGAAATCAGGGCGCCTATCGTTTACTTGTTCGTCATTTTCTAATTTCAGTTCAACCAGATATCTCCTAGATGAATTGCTTTGGATATACAATCTGAAAAGTTACTCCCAAGACGCTTCAGGTTGTCTAAATTTTTCCCTATTGGCAATCCAAGAATTGTTCTTTCCAATAGCAGACTCATATTCTTTGTACTTTTGATCTGATTCATCTGAGCCTCCAGCCTTCTTAGTGATGTATTTTAACAATTTCTGTTATTTCAGGTGATTTCGTATTAGATGATCCAATAAGTACAATTGGTTCCATCCTATTTTACAATGATGTTTTGTGGCTTATTTGACATTGTGAGTGTTATCTTGCGGCTGAACCTCATTTCTCACCTTACTACCTAGGGACTAAACCCTTGGTTCAATAGCAGTTGTTATTTCTCTGAGGCTGGAGTTTCCTTCCCGCGGGTATATTTCTCCAGGGATGGAGCTTCTCTCCACGGGAGGGGATGTTATCTCCCCACTGATGGGGTCTCTAATGGGTTCCAGCCCCCTCGGCTGTTTAAAAGAAAAAAAGGAAAGAAAAGGTCACAGACGAACTGAATGAAATCGTCACGTATAATACTGGTCTACCTCTATGATAGATGCTAGAATGCATAGAATGAGATCAACCTGATATTTGTTCATAGATCTGTCCCAAAAATAAAGAAAGTATGATTCTGAGAAATTTCGGGGTTGCATCTGGAGATGATGAAATAGGGCTCACTTAGGGAGTTAAGGGGATGGTTCTTTAATCTTGAATGCTTGCATTTTTCCTTTGGGAGAAAAACACATCAGCTTCCTGTTATGCCTATCTTAAGAAAAGGCAGAAAAACAAGTTTTTAGATCTAAGAACAAACATATTCATTATTATAAATACTAGAGATACATCAATTGCAAGTTAAAAGTTTGGCTTAAAATTCCAACTTGTAAAATTTGAATAGATATTTTCTAACCCCATGTATTCATTTTCACATGTCAGTACTACCAACAAGAAGCCTCAAAACTACGGCAACAAATTGGGATTTTACAGAATGCCAACAGGTAATTGGTAGGCATTATTGCTCATTATTTGACAATTTGCAATTGTGAATTATAAGTTAGGTATATACAGGCATTTGATGGGTGAGACTCTTAGCGCCATGAATGTTAAGGAGCTCAAGCAGCTGGAAACTAGACTGGAGAAAGGCATCAGCAGAATCAGATCAAAAAAGGTTTGAACATCATTTTTAGAAACTCTTGTTTAATAAGCATATCCTTTTAGTTTCTCATATGCTCTTACATACTTAATTGCTAATGTGGTCATGGTTTTGACAGAATGAGCTGCTGTTTGCTGAAATTGAGTATATGCAGAAAAGGGTAACTAGAGATCTCACACATTGGCTCAAATTCGATGATTTTTTTTTTTAGTTTTAAACTTCTGCCAATGCATATCAATGAGTTTAATTACAATCCAAAGGATTTATGCGTAGTTGTCAAAGTACTTCTTAGTTGCGCCAAATCCACCGTACATGGAATAAACATATGGCATCCAGATTGTCTGAATCATCGTCGTTGCCGTCACCTTGCGATGAATGATGACGTTGACCATCTTGCATTATCAGTGGAACAATTCAATAGCACTAGCAGGGAGGAAAAGTAAAATGTTCAGAGTCTGACAGCTAATAATCAACATGTGGATTCCATTGGTCTAATTGGGGATTTATGTCATTCCTGGGGAAGTTCCATCAGTTTCCACAATTGTTAATATCTAGACCACCAACCTTATTTGAAAAAGGATAGAGCTTTGGATACCTGGTTTGATGATTTTTCTTATTTTTATATACTGTGCAGGAGATTGATCTGCAAAACAGTAACATGTACCTCCGAGCAAAGGTCTCTCTCTCTCTCTCTCTCTCTCTCTCTCTCTCTCTCTCTCTCTCTCTCTCTCTCTATCTATCTATCTATCTATCTATCTATCTATATCTATCTATCTATCTCTCATTAGTAACTTCGTGCATTTCAGATTTCTGAAAATGAGAGAGCCCAACAGAATATGAATGTGTTGCCAGCACATGAATATGAAGTAATGCCAGCATTTGACTCTCGGAACTTCCTACATGTAAACCTCTTGGAACCCCATCACGGTTACTCCAACCATGAGCAAACCGCTCTCCACCTGGGGTAATTATTTTCCATTTTTCTCCCAAGAAACACATGAATAAAAGTACATGACTGAATTCAGGCAATGATACATTCATTGTATATTTGTGGGTCAAATATCTGAATGTATGATTTCATGATGTTAGTTTCACATGGAGCTTGCATTTAATTCTTACATTGATCCTTTTTTTTTTCTTTTTTTTGTGTTTATATGTGAAAGTTTTTTTTTGATTCATTTAACTTTGGTTGTAGATAATATGTTGGAAGAGTTGATATTCTATAAAGCTTCCTTCAAGAGCTTGATTATAAGTATTCTTGCACATGAAAGTCTCCGGCCTTAATTTGCGTTGTTAAAGCTAAGTCCAAGAGATGGAACTCTACCCAAAGGAGAGCCTAAGTATCTTCATCCATGCAGTGGTCAGAAGACTCTTGTGGTGTCTTGTTGTTGGATAATGATTTTATCTCTGTAACTTATATTCCTAGATGATTATATATATGTTTGATGTACTTACTTTTAGCCTCCCCCATCCACACACTACACTGAGGAGCAGAAAGTGGTATGTTACAGATGAAGTAGGCTTCATCCATGGATTGCCTAATCATGAGTGTTGGCAGCTGGATGAGATGATCCACACCATCTAATCGATGAACTATTTATTGTTCACTGTCATGAATATTATTCTGTGTCCATCTGTAGTATCATACGAATCAGGTATTAATCATCTTCAATGCATCATTCCAGGGAAAAGATTTCTGCTTTCGACAATGGTAAATCAGATCTGGGCCTTCTGAGATACTCATTTCTGAGGATTCTCTAAGGTCTGACTACCAGCACACTGAGACCAAAGGGAAGGGTGTAAAATCCTCAATTCTTCAAATTCGTCACTTCTCACCAAACATGACCTTAAGAATCCTCAACTATACAAATCCTAAGTGAGGAAAGCCCAGTGCCAAGGAAGTGAGGAATCCAAACCTGATACCAAACGTGACCCTAACATATATCAGCTGTACAGATTAGTCCATAACATCCACGTGTATGTAAGGGAAGGATTGAACTCTTCTTTGTTGACAGTTCACTGGATGCTATATACTTTTTTTTTTTGGGTAAAACGACTGGATGTTATATACTTGGTGGACTAGAAATGGAAACATGACTAAAACTAAAAATAGGGACAGAGAAGTGATTTTCAGAAAATCAAAAAAGTGTGGAGCACTTGATTGGTAATATTTTCTTAGGAAATCTTGGAATCTTTTTGTTTTATACATTCTTTTTCATTTGAGAACTAAGGAGGCCCCTCATTTGCCTATCATTGATAACCCCTTTTGTTCTCCAATTTCAGCTTTTCTCAATCCCTTCTTTCCTTGACATGTGCCAGTCCCAAACTTGGATAAAGGCTACTCAAATTTGAGGGCTGTTTCGTAGCACGTAGCCAACTCAAATTAGACAAAATATGGTTCATGGAAATGATGATGGCATTCTTCAAGGTTATTAATCTTACACAATGCAAGAGGATGGCTATTGCTTTGTCTTCTTTAAATTTTGATAAATAGCTAAACCTCATTCTTTTGATCTTTTGCATTTCTTTTCATTTGGTTGTCAGCTGGAAACAGGGTAGTACCT
>QPKB01000012.1:3738940-3781203 GCA_003546025.1 Camphora micrantha | reverse complement strand
AAGAATTTCATCAAATTATTAAAAATAATAAAATTTTTTAATTTCTATAAATTTATTGGGACTTTTCATGTAGTTTGGAATTTAGATTTTGGCAATAGACATTGGGGATTTGAAAATGCTAACGGTGACATATATCCCAAAACCCTAGGCACGTTAGAATTCTGTAGTTAAAAAACAAACCCATAATAATGACAAAACCCTCGGGATATCATTCTAAGGTCTTTGACTTAATAGTATTAATCTTAGTAGCGGTCCGCTAAGTCATAAAGATGCAGACCAAATAAGTTAGAACGGTTTCAAACACAAGGCGTGAGAGTTAACCATCATACCTTATGCCACTTCACCATTCTCTAGTGGGGTAAGTCTCTTTCATAATATAAAACTTAGGTTTATTTTTTGAAAAATCAGTTTTATAACCACCCTTTTCTTCATGAAAAATCTTATACACTAATAACATAATCTCATATGTCGCCATGTTGTTAGCTCAGAGTAGGGGACAAGAGGGCCAAAGTTTGTAACGTATCGAAAAGTTGATAAAACGATAAATCGTCCATCATCTCAAAATATATGAGACCTCTTGTTTCATTTTCCTTCCTTTTCTATGGTATTATTTTTTTGTTCCTTCTATGGGAATTTATTCGCATGAAATGAATCGATGAAAAATCAAGTATAGTGATTCCAACAAAAGACTATTATAATTAGTTAAGGCTTAAGGATATAAGTGACCTTAATGTTTGCCTATTACACTTTCGTCTTGTTATAGATTTAGATTATTAATTTACTTGTTTGCATCTCATTGCAGATTTTGTTTATATATATTTTTTCATTTTAAAGATGTTATACTTTTTATGAAGAACATCTTCTAAACTCCTATGGATCATTCCTTTTCTCCTGCAACTGTGACCTAGTGCAGGTATCAGTAGGATGAAAGTTTTGCTACTTTTGGCTCACTGCAGTTTCTGTTGGATAACTTCAACTATTAAACTGAAGGTGTGGCAAAGTATTCATCTCATTAGCAGACGATGAAAAGACGAGGAGGCCATATTAATTAAATATACCACCTTAATATAAAATTCTGAATTCTCCCGTTCTTTTAATTACAAAATAAAAGTAATAAAGAAGGACAATGCAATGCAATGACCTGAAGACCGACTAAATGACAAAAAAGTCATCTATTTTTTACACAATAAGTAAAAAAGAATTCGTTATCAAGTTATTAAAGACACAAGTGCCATCACATTAATTATGATGAGATCCTTTCATATTTTATTCTTTCTTGATTTAAGGCTTTACCTCACTTCACTCTGCTAGTTACCAAACGGATAACATGTATGTGTGAGGCTCCTGCACGTTAAAAAAAGCGTTGTAAGGATATACCTAAATCTATCACATCCTACTCCATTAATATATAACGCGACACTCCAACAATATCAATGCTTCGATTTTTGCTAAAAAAAATTTGGAAGGTAATATTGTATTGATGGCTTAAAGACTGGGGCCACTATACCCCCCATTTAATTACAATGTCCTGGTAAGGTGATTAACTATGACAGAGCATATGGCAACCCATAGAAAATAAATAAGTAGGGGAATTTTCATTTTTGCAATTAGACAAACATTAGTCAGTCCTATCGAGTTCCACTTGTAATAACATGTAATCACAGAAATTTAATTAACTTTGAACTCATAGATAAGCTCATTGCATATCATTCCATTGACCTGCAACATGAAATCCTACTTTTAATTGTGCTTGGATGTTTACCATTGGCCCCAGATCGACATTAACTAACATTGCATTACGCTTGCTTGCTTGCATTTTGAGATTCTGAACATGGGCTCATTTGTTTTTATGGAACTGAAAATGTAGGAATCTGTTATCAAGTGGGCTCCAACAAAGAATTATTAAGGTGAGGGGTAAAGAACATAAATTGAAGATCATGTAGATGGGATTTAGGGTAGGTATCCATCTCTCTTTTTTTTTTTTTTTTTTAAATTCATTTTCAATCAAAGGAGATATCATTTGATAGTCATTGTTCAGGTACTTCTTTTATTCGGTTTTAACCATTTTAAGAAATACTAGTCTTAGAAATTTTGGGAATTCAATTAAATGGGCTCAAGGGAATTGTTGAGTTCATAATGCCCCATTTCATCCAACTTAAAAGCTCTGGGACACCTACTTGTATGAAAATTTCCGTGGATTTCATGGCTCGCAAAATCCATATATGTGGATTCTATACTCAATGATGGAAGGAGGAAGAGGGCGTACAAATCCATTAAAAATGTCACTTAAGACTTAAAATTTCTCAAGAACATGATTCCTGTCAAAACTTTGTGTAAAATTTTTGCACAATGCGTTGGATTAGTACATGCTCGTGCAAAACTGAAGTTATCAGCAAAATGTTGCGTGGACATTGCCTATATATCCATATGCGAGAAGACTAGGATTTTTTCTTCAGTAATGATTTTGTGACACTATCTATTTAAAGCTAGGCCATCAGATATCTCCACAGATTCAACTCACATTTGCACTCAAGTTTAGAGCACGAAACCCAGGAAGGCAATAAACAAGGAGTGCCCTGCATGGTTTACAACCCACACTATGTAAAATTAAATATTTTGAGGAGACCATTACTATGCAATGAAGTATACTGATCCACCATTGTCATACATATATGTCACATCTTTTGGCATTTGCAGAAGATCTAAGCAAGAAGATTATGACTCTTTCTCATGTCATTATTGATTAGCTTCATTAGTAAAAGAAGCCCAACGTCCACTTTCATCCATCTTTGGTGTGAAAGTGAAAACCTAGCTGCTAATTCCTTTCTTAATCACCTTAAAATGATGTAGTCACATGATTAGCATGAGTCTCTAGAAGTAAAAACCCAACTTGGCCTTCCCCCAAAATAATGGTTGCCTCTTCCAATGGGATGTGTGGAACTTAATTTTGACTAGTCGTTTTACAATACTAATCAAGGTTTAGGGATTAGATGAATCCTTCGAAATCACACTACAAAAAGAGCGACTTCTAAAAGTTACATATGTTGAGATTTTAGCGGCGGAAAATATTTTATGCCACTAAATTAGGTGAAAATAAAATCTTAGATGGTATGATGGGGCCGAAAGCGACACTTTTAGCGGTAGAAAAACATTCACAGCGCTAAAATCGGTTTTCTCTGTCGCTAAAAATCAATTTTTTACCGTGTCATGAAGGTTTTAATATGGTGACTACATTTTCCAGGCAAATCAAAGTCGTCTAGCCTCTTAAAGGAAAGTTACAAGCTCTTCTATAGGGTCTTGCTTGAATGTAATCTATCCCTAAACAATATTCTCATTGAGGGAGTTTCACTGATAATGGCCTTACAGCATTCAGAAACCACTCTAGGCACCTTATGCTACTGTGGAAAAAACTCAGAACGATACTTGGAATTAAATCAAAGCTGGGAGTACCCAATTTTGCTATAGGTCTGCCAATGGAGTTGCTGATCTACATGCAAATTCACCGCTCCCACATTTAACTCTATTCCTCTAACTCGTTACCTATGTGCATTGTTGCATAATATGGGCAGAGACTTGACTTTTGGATCCCAAACTACTGTATTTTGCCTTCTGAAGTCAAAATCTTTGATAACCTGTGTTTTTGTTCAATCCATTCTCTTGTTTGTCTGATGCCTTTTTAGTAATAAAATCCCTTTTAAGGTTGCCTTCTCATCCAGACTTTCTTATTTGTATCTAACCCGTTGTAGAATTTGATGATTGAAAGGCTCAAATCTGTACCTTTCTTGGCCCTATGGCTAAGATGAAGATTCAAATCTTACCTTAATGGGCCATTTGCACAGTAAATCGAGTGAACGGTCCGAAAGTTCCTACCATTTTCTTTCCCATATATGAACTGATCATTATGTTGGATCTGTGTCCAAGTTCTCAAGCAATTGAAGAAATTCTATAACTAGGCCTACAAATCTATCAGTGAGGTGAGCCATAATCTTTAAAATTAGTTATTTAAATAAATGTCCTTTCATGTATTGGCTTCGGGCTAAGTTTCACCCAAAGAAAGTTAAATTGGACTGTTTTTTTTTTCAAAATTTTATGGGTAACAGAAACATGCATGAAAGAAGAGATTCCAGAGAAGAGACAGAGAAAACAGAAGAACATCAAGGTACAAGAGCATTGTACCTGCCGGAACGGCCAAACTAAGGGGCAACCCAGCCGTGCCATGCCGTGCAGAGCCGGCCTTGGGCTCAAGCTCAGGAAGCCGCCGCTTTAGGCCTCCAATTTTTGGGGGCCCCAAATTTCTTTAGCCCATATAATATATAGGTCTGTAAAAAATAAAAAAAGGTTGCCTAAGACATGAGAAATGACCCAATTTCTAAACAGCCCATTACAAAGGGCCCTAAATTAATGATTTTGTGTTATATTTAAAAGTAAAAAAAATGGAAAAAAGAGTATGAAACTTTGAAAATTGAAAAAGATTAGGTCGGCTATTATAATGTAGTTTTGGATGGCGATTCACTTTCGACTTCGGAGATCAAATACACCCTCTCTCTCTCCTTATTCACAATCAAAATTGGGTCTCCTTATTCCCAATTAAAATTGGGTTTTTGGACTACGAAACCGTTTTCGACTTTCCGTTTATGTATTTTATCGCTTTGTGCCGACAAGCCGGGAAGAGAATCAGGTGATTGAACATTCTCACCTTTCCAAGTTTCAAAGAATATTTTTAAAAATGAGCCATTATTTTTTTTTATCCGTTCTTTTAATCTTTTTGACTTTAAGGGGACATGACTATTGATTTAACATATATATTTTTTTTTATATAAAAATTTGTTGTATACATAAACTCAATATAAAAATAAAAAGATAAGAAAAATATACCACTAAGTTTAACTACAATATAAATTGAATCAAATGATCTTTCACTTATTATGAAGAAAAAAAATCATTTGAATCATCACATTATGAAAATACAAATAATTTGTAGATGGGTTATGTTTGGCAAATTTGTTGATTGTTGTTTATTCGATTTAATGATTTACAGATGCTCTTATGGTGTTGATTGAATTATTGATGCTGGCCTAGCACTCTATTGTTTCGCAACCTCTGTAATTTTATACGAATTTGAGGCCTTTGAATTTGGATTGATCGTTGGTTCTTGAGTTCTGCATTAGATTGTTTCCTAGAATCATACGTCCTAGAAAGTGCTTCTCAGGGTTTGAAAAAAAAAAAAAAAAAAATTGAAAAGTTGATGCACTTATTCAATCTCAATCAGGAGCTCTTGATAAGTTTGTTTTGCTAAGAAATAAATAGATGATTTAGTTCTAGTTGAAAATTTTGAGGATGAAGAATTTATAGATTCAGTAAATGAAGAGCATGAAGAGATACTTGATAAGGAAATTAATCAGTGGATTGATGAGAATGATGGTAGTCAACATGAAGACCAAAATGTAGAATTTCAGCCTTCAAATGTTGATGATCCAAGTAATTGGGATAAGATGGATCAGAATTTACGATACTTTTTGGAATAAAGGGGTCCTAAAAGAAGAATTGGCGATGTCAATTATCCTAAAGATGATTTTAATAGAGACTTCTCTTCCACACACTACATCCGGCATTTATCCAATGGAGAGAAACATGATAGAAAATGGCTTGTATATTCGGATGTTTTGGATAAAGTATTTTGTTTTTGTTGTA
Source organism: Camphora micrantha (assembly GCA_003546025.1). Classification (NCBI taxonomy): domain Eukaryota; kingdom Viridiplantae; phylum Streptophyta; class Magnoliopsida; order Laurales; family Lauraceae; genus Camphora; species Camphora micrantha. The sequence continues at coordinate 3,775,512 of QPKB01000012.1, read as the reverse complement.
AGTTGTTTAAGGAAGAGGGGAACAAAACTTTATTGGCTAATGATGGACTTGGAGATTGGAGAAATATTGGTAAAAGGTTAAAAAGTCATTAAAGTAGAAATGGGCATCTCATGTGCATGAGTAAATGGATTGAATTAGATATGAGATTGCATAAGAATGAAACCATTGATAAAAGCATGCAAGAACAAATCAATAGAGAGAAAGAACATTGAAAAATGGTGTTGCGAAGGATAATGGCTGTGGTGAAAGTACTTGCAAAAAATAATTTAGCTTTCGTGGGGACAATGAGAAGATTTATCAAGAGAGGAATGAAATTTTTTTTAAACATAATTGAAATGATTGCCGAATTTGATCCAACGATGCAAGAGAACCTTCAATGAATTGAAAGTGGTGAGGTTCATTACTATTATCTTAGCCACAAAATTCAAAATGAATTGATACAATTGTTAGCGTGTGAGATTAAGAACGCAATCATTGCAAGAATCAAAGAAGCAAAATATTTCTCTATTGTACTTGATTTGTACTCCGGATGTAAGCCATATAGAACAAATGTCTCTTGTGATTCATTGTGTGGATGTTTCAATAAGTCCAATAAAGGTGGAAGAATTCTTTTTAGAATTTTTAAAGGTGGAAGATACAACGGGGTTAGGGCTTTTCAATGCACTTCAAGAAGTGTTAAGTACTCTTGAACTTGATTTTGATAATATAAGAGGACAAGGACACGACAATGAATCTAATATAAAAGGAAAACACAAGGGTGTACAAAATAGGGTACTCAACATAAATCCTAGAGCATTCTATACACCTTGTGGTTGTCATAGTCTTCACCTTGCACTTTGTGATATGACTAACTCTTGTTCTAAGGCTACATCTTTCTTTGGAGTGGTACAATGAATATACTTGTTGTTTTCATCTTCGCCAAAGAGGTGGAAAGTGTTGAAAGATAATGTAGAAGGTCTCATGGTCAAGCCATTGTCGGAAACAAGTTGGGAAAGTCGTGTGGAAATAGTTAAAGTTATAAGATACCAAGCCCCACAAATAAGAGATGCTTTTAGTTGAAATGGCTCACACTACTGAAGATCAAAAAAAACAAAGAATGATGCGGAGTCCTTAGTAAAACATGGAATTGACAGTTTTGAGTTTTTAGTTGGCATGATTATTTGGCACAATCTATTATTTGCTGTTAATTTCGTTAGCAATGTTCTTCAAAACGAAGACATGCACATAGATATTGGTGTTGATCAGTTGAAAAGGCTTATTGCATTTATTGAAAAGTATAGAGAAACTGAATTTGTAGAGGCCATAATTGAAGCTAAAGAGGCTGTAGCTAGAATGAATGTTGAGCCGACATTTCAAGAAAAACGAATCATATATAGAAAAAAGCAATTTGGCGAGAACAATAGTGAAGAGGCGACACAGTCAGCTGAAGAATCTTTTAGTGTGAAGTAATTTCTTATATATTGTAAATCAAGCTCTTTCATCACTTCAAAGCTGGTTCGAACAGCTTCAAGTATATGAGAAAAATTTTGGATTTTTGTTTGATTTGATGGATTTAAATGTTACCAATGATGAAGCTTTGATATCCTATTGTGCTAATCTTGAAACTTTTTTGAGCAAGGATGCGCTTTCTGATATTGATGGGAGAGACTTATTTTCAGAATTAAAAGTGTTGAAAGAAGTTTTGCCAAAAGAAACAACAAAGACAATTGATGTGCTCAATTATGAATTGCATACTGAATATTGCTAACTATACTAGTTACAGTTGCCTCTGGGGAAAGAAGTTTTTAAAAGTTAAAGTTGATCAGGTTTTACCTTTGGTTAACCATTTCACAGGAAAGATTGAATGTATTAGCTATGTTGTCAATTGAGAAGGCCATGATTGATAATATTAATTACGCAGCTTCGATTAGTACATTTGCAGCAAAAAATGCTAGAGGAGTAGTGTTTAAGTGAATTTGAAGTGATGTAATGACTATTGATTTTTCTATATATATATTTTGAATTTTGGTAATGATTAATTTATGACCCTTTTTTAAAGCTAATTTTCGTATACAATATATAACGGGGCCCCCTTTGAAATATTTGCTTTAGGACCCAAAAATCTTAGGGCCGGTGCTGGTGTCGTGCCGTGCCGTGCCCATGCAGCTGGGGCTCAGCCCAGCACAGCCCAAGGTATGAAATTATCCGTGCCGTGCCGTGTTTCTAAATTTTTTATATAAGTTGAAAGAGACTTTATGGACTTTTTAGGGGACTTAAAATAAAGTTCAAACTATTAAAATAAATGCACAAACATTAATGGTAATTCACAAATGAGTAATAATCTTTAATTATTTAAAATTTAAAATTTTATTTATATAGAAAATCATATATATATATATATGTATGGGTTGGGCTGTGCTGTGCCTCGGCCCCGGCGGCCTGGCCTAGCATGACACTGATAAGGATCGGGCTGTGCCCTGTCGTGTAATGGACCAGGGCTCCCTGGCCCAGCACGACCCATCTTTTGGGTTGTGTCGGGCTGGGTTGGCCACGTAAAGCAGTCAATGGGCCCGGGTACGGCCTAGCACAGTGTGTCGGGCCGGGTTGGCCACGTAAAGCAGTCAACGGGGCCGGGTACGACCTAGGTACCATTTTTTCTGTGCTAGGCCGTGGTGTGAATTTCATTTCGAACGCCGTTTCGGTTTGGCCTTTAAATGAAAAATCCCGTACAATTCAAAAATTTCGGTAAAATTTCTTAAGCTTATTTTTTAGAAAAACTATAAATTTAAGTGTATATATATACACACAGAAATTTGATTGGGGGCTTATTTTAAGTAGAATTTGATTAGGAAACTTATTTTAAGTGGAACTCTTATTTATTCCTTTATTTTTGTTTGAAACAGGGGTTCGGGCTTTTAAGAAACAAATAATTGCAACAAGTCCTTTTTTTAAATAATTTGGGCCGAAATCGACAAAAATGCATCAAGATTGATCGAAATCTCTGAAATTTGACTGAAATCTTAACCAAAAAGCTGTGTAGGGTTGTTTCGTTTTTGTATATAGACCAAAACAAAAATTCTTAGAAAATTTCATCCGAGACGAAATGAATTTCACAATTATGCTTCACACACACACACCACACTACAATTGAGTTGATACTTATATTGAATTTTTGGCAACATGAGAATAAAATATGGAACATGTACGTGTCCAATACGTAATATCTAAACCGTGTTAGCCTATTTTAGCACTAAGGTGTCATTTGTTTGCAGTCATTTACATATATATATATTTTAATATATGATTTTCATACATAATAACTACGTATCATTAAGTTTGTTTTATTCTCATTTAAAAAAATATGAAAATGGCATGTAAATAAGATCATTTGCACACCAAAATTTACGTATCTGAAAAGGTGGTAAAATCATTTACACTCCTTTCTTGCAAAAGGTACTAGCTAGTATATGGCTTCCATATGGTGATTTTCTTCTCCCATGGGCCCATCGAAGACGATTATTTTTTCATTCTTGGTAATTTAATCTATTCTTTTTTGTTTATGTAAATAATAAATCCCATGACTTTGAAGCTGATTATTAATTTCAACCTTCATAGATTTTTAAGTAATTTATGAAAAACTCCCAACTTATTGATGTAATTTCTTACACTTTTGTGGGCCCTAAATTAGATCGGAATGATTTGACATTCTCGTATTAATGATAAGCATTAAAAATGGTTGGTTTTATATCAAATTTTTTTATGGATTTTGGAAAATCTTTGAAACTCCCAAGCGCCCTAAAAAAAAAAAAAAACTAAATACATCTAAAATCATTGGATGTACTTATTTACAAATGAAAATGGTAATTTTTTTTTTTTTAAGGTGAGTAAGCTTTTATTTTTATCATGAAAATGATAATTTTGATAGACATGTAATGTGCTTTACATGTGTTTTCAGATTTTGCTGGTCCAAATCCATGGAATTTACAATCGTGAAGTGTGGTTTTCCACACAGTTGTGGAAAATCAACGAGGAATCCATGATTGCGAAACGCCGACAGTCAGCTTCTTCCTGCTCGCGGGGTTTTATAAAAACCCTAACATTCTCTTGCTCCGCTTGCATTCCAGATCGGATTCAAGCCGAAATTATAGAGCGAGAGATCGATCCTCTGTAAGTTTCGTTTGCAGTAAGTTCCAATTATCGATTTACGATCCCTTCTCAGTCCCCATCTTCGCAATGTTTATGTTATGATTTCTCTCTGTGTGTTTGTTTTCTTTTTCAATGGTACCTGAGATCTTAGATTGGTTCAACATCATGTGAATCGATGCGTTTAAATCCTCTATTTGGAGAGGCGTGATTTGGCATTTTTTCATCACAAGATGAAATCTGATTTCCCCGTTTTGCGTGGAAAGAGAATTCCTGACCTTTTTTTTTGTTATCTTGCTCAAAGATATGATTTTTCATTCTTGGTTTATGTTGGAGCAGCTTCACATGAATTTTGGATATTCAAGCCCCAACCAATCTGTTGATATTTCTGAAAGATAATGAGTGAAATGCTATACATTTTGGCACTGAATCCTTTTTGATGATTAGCTGAATGGGTCAATTTCCTGTTTGGGTAATTGGAATCCAATCCCCCTTTATGTGATTTAGCCACAACAACTATTACATGTAACTTTGGTTTCCTCTGTTTAGTGGTTGGAAAGAACTGTAGGCTTATCACTCATGTTTATGCAACTCAGGTTATGGAAGCATTATAGTTTTTGCACTCAAGTTATGCAGATCTAAAGAGTAGAGATCGTCTCTTTTGTGTTTGTGCACAACTGATCTTGGAAAATGCAAAGATGTGGAGAAATGGGGATCACCGTAGAAGGAATAAATTGGATAACCACTATGTAATTTGAAAGCTTTGATACTGTTATTGATGGTTGTAGGGGATGATGCCCAAAGGCCGAGACCCAAGCAAAAGCTTGTAGATGATCAAGAATCCAACACCCAAGATTGAAAAATGTTGCACATATGATCGCATTTAGGAAAATGACTCTAATGCCTTGTTTGTTTGCATTAAAATAGGTAGGAATTGAATACATAGGGTGGTCTGGAAAAAAAAGAAGATCAAAGGTGAATTTTCAAAAGTTAGCATCAACTAACATCTTCTTTTGATTTTATTTCCCTAAAAAAAAAAATGTTATTTGATGTTTGTTTTTTTGAAAATTCACCTTTAATCTTTATTTTTAATGACTTTATGTATTGAGTTTCTATGTATTTTAATACAAACAAACAGGTCCTAAGCTTTTATTTATAATGACATGAATTTTCATATTAGGAAGAGTCAAAGAGACTGCTGGAACAGACTTCTCTGTAGCTTGCAAATTCTTCTTTCACCTGTGCAAAATCTTTCCCTTCTAAAAGCATGTGCAACAAGCCATATCTTTCGGTATGAATGTGAATCCTATGCAGTATGCAAAATATTCCATTGGCATCAACCATTGTCAACCTTTGATTATGAGTGCTGACTTGATGACGGTGACAACTGAGAATGGTTCTTCGTACTTCATTTCTAAATGCTAATCACTTTTTAGTTATCACTGTTGGAAGTAGGTGGCCTCTTGTTTGATAGGTTTTTAAAACTTTTTACTCACTTAATGCATGGATCAAGTACCTATAAAGCCATAAATCATATTCAGGATTCAAATCCTCAATCTCATCAATTATAATTAGTAGAAAACTATCTCTAAGATAGATTATAGCATCACTATGCAACCACAAACAATCCACAACATATACAGAAGTAGATTATACCTTGAGAGCTCGGTTGTGTTCTAATTGAGGAGAAGACTTCTTAGATGAAGAAACTCTTTCTTAGGAGCTAATTAGGATCTCCAAGACCTAATTGTCTTCCACGCTATGACCCGCTTCAGATCTCTATTCTTAAGAAGAATGGTGGGATCTCCAAGAGAAAACCAACTAGAAGTTCTAAGGAAACTGGAAGAGAAACTAGAAGAGAAAGGAGAAGAAAGGAAGATGTGCAACTCTTGCACAATAGGGCTGGGCGTGGACTCCAATGCATGGGGCGTCCAACCCCTAATTCTCCTCTACTTATTGCACAAGCAACCTCCACTTACTAATAATTATTAAAAGTCTTACTTCCATAAGAATTAGTAACTATCTCTTCTTACTATTACCACTGTTAGAAGTTTCACTTTAAATAGAAATAGTAACTTTCTAATTACTTTCCTTTTGAGTTCAAGTAGAATTAGTAATGATCTAATAATTGGGCTAGTGTGGGGAGCACTAGGGATTCCATAGAAAGCTAACTCCAACCGGGACACCGCAACCCCACATCTCATGCGCAATCCGGGCCCACAATTAATTGCAAATAACTCTACTATATAAATGCAATTGCACTCCAGTCTTAGGAATAAATTATAAAGAAGACCCTAAATTTCTCAATTACCACAAGTAGGCCCCTCCATCTATATCAATGGATCAATTGGACATGTCCACCAAATTAGATCCATATCTTATTATCCTTGAGACCCAATTAATTTCAGTGATCATCAGTACCACTTAATTAACTCTTAATTGAGATGGGTCCGCACTTACCAATGATAATTCCATTAATTGACACAATGGAATAATAAAGATAGATTCTATCTTGACAATTGAATGTTCCCACAGTCCTACTACCACGTACCCAAGACATCAAGGTGTTAACCTACAGTTGGCCTTACCCATTGGTGATTTAAAGTAAATGAATAGATAGAAACTTGAGTTCATTAATGTCTCAGGATTGAGAGCCTATTGGTAGGGAATTATGAGAGTATACATTAAAGTATAGACAGTGTTTCATAAGGTGCTTCTCATGGTCCTTCAATAAATCCAATGTACCAGCACCATGATCCAAAATCTTACATTTTGATAATTGAGACAACTCACACTATCTCATATTGATCAAAGTGTTACAACCCTATCAGATGAGATGCCGAATCTCATCAACGGTTGTGAATCAATTTAAGTATAAGATTTGTGACATATGTCTCCTGTATGTGGATCTCATCCACACACGTGTATCACATCTAATATTCTTGTGGACTCCGGTTCATCTCATGAACCAACATGTCATTCGTTTTGGTTATGTGCATTAAGTAATAAAACACCATTCATCTCATGAAAGGAAGGCATGATTATATTGATAAATAATGAAATAAATCAATTTATTACATTATCCACTGGATTGAGACCATATAATCTAACAATCTCCCACTTCGGTTCAATGCCAGTCAGGATTGCATCTCATGCCCATCCCATCTACATGCCGCTCAAAGACTTTTGTGGTCAAAGGCTTAGTAAAGGGATCTGCCAGATTGTCTGCAAATGCTATCTTAGTGATGGCAATATCACCTTTTTGTACAATCTCTTTGACCAAGTGTTACTTCCTCTGTACGTGCTTTTGGCTCTTATGGCTCTTGAGTTCTTTGGATTGAGCGACTACCTCGCTGTTGTCATAGTAAACTGTGAGCGGCTGTCGTGCCAAAGGTACCACTCCGAGTTCCAAAAGGAATCTTTTGAGCCATACTGCTTTCTTAACTACTTCACAAGCCGCTACATATTCAGCATCTGAAGTAGAATCAGCGGTACATTCCTGTTTAATACTCCTCCAGCTGATAGTTCCGCCGCCAAGCATAAACACATAACCAAATGTGGATTTCCTGGAATCCTTATCTGACATGAAGTCAGAATTTGTGTATCCGACTGGAATCAACTCATCACTGCCGTAAATCAACGTGTAATCTTTAGTCTTTCTCAAGTATTTGAAAATATACTTTACAACAATCCAATGGTCAGGACCAGGGTTAGACTGATATCTGCTGACTAGGCCCACCGCGTGACAGATATCTGGTCTAATACATAGCATAGTATACATGATGCTACCAACAACCGAAGCGTATGGTATCGACCTCATTTGCTCCTTTTCCTTAGGTGTTTTTGGACACTGATTCTTAGAAAGGTGCATTCTATGCTTGAAAGGTATGATACCCTTCTTGGAGTCTTGTATAGCAAATTGTACCAGTACTTTATCTATATACGTTGCTTGGGATAAGCCAATCATCATATTTTTCCGGTCTCGATGGAGTTTGATCCCTACGATGTGGCTAGCTTCTCCCAAGTCTTTCATATCAAAAGTCTTAGCTAACCAAACTTTTACTGTTGATAACATTCCTATGTCTCTCCCAAGGAGAAGGATGTCGTCTACAAATAATACCAAAAAAACTACTATGCCTCCTTCACTTTTCATATACACACATGACTCATCCGGATTTTGACAAAAATCAAATGACTTGATTGCGTGGTCAAAACGGATGTTCGAGCTCCGGGATGCTTGCGTCAGTCCATAAATGGGCTTTTGTAGCTTGCTAACTCTTTGCTCTTGGTTTTTAGCTACAAAACCGTTTGGTTGCATCATTAGATGTCTTCCTCAAGATGGCCGTTGAGAAGCGCCCTCTTGACATCCATGTGCCAAATCTTGTAATAGAGATGAGCCGCAATGGATAAAAGTATCCGAATGGACTTGATCATAGCTACTGGCGAGAATGTTTCCTTATAATCGATACCCTCTTTCTTAGTATATCCTTTCGCAACAAGCCTAGCCTTAAAGGTCTTCACTATTCCATCTGGTCCTCCTTGTAGACCCACTTGCACCGAGTATGTTTAATATTGGCAGCTAAGTCCATCAGTGTCCATACCTGATTGGAGTAGATAGACTCCATCTCAGCTTTCATAGCATCATGCCAACATCCCGAATCTATGTCAGTGATTGCTTCATCATAGTTACAGGGATCTTGTTTCGGTTCTTCCGGGATTGCCTCGTAAGACTCTCCCAAGAGCGAGAACCTGTCAGGAGTCTGACAATTCTCTCACTACGACGAGACACTAGTGTAACTACTAGGTCAGGTAAGCGCGGATTTTCCTCAAGTTCGGTCATACTTGGATTTAGAATTGATTGCTCTTGAATCTCTTCCAAAATCACATTTTCTAAAGATTTCTGGTCTATTATAAATCTTCCTCTAGAAAAACCGCATTAGTGCTGACAAACACTTTTTGCTCTTTGGGTTATAGAATAACCAACCTTTAGTTCCTTTAGGATATCCTACAAACGTGCATACTTCTGACTCGATTCCAACTTATCCGTCTTAATCTTTAGCACATGTGCCGGACAACACCAAATATGTAAATGTTGTAGACTGGGCTTTTCGCCAGGACCAAAACTTCCGGGGAGTCTTAGGTACAGACTTAGATGGTACGGAGTTTAGTATGTACATTAAAGTATCCAAGGCATATCCCCAAAAGGATATAGGTAATCCTGAGAAACTCAGCATAGACCTGATCATATTTAAAAGAGTCCGGTTCCTTCTTTCTGTTACTCCATTCTGTTAATGCATTCTAGGTGTAGACAACTTGGATAGAGTCCCATTCTCTGATAAGTATCCCATAACGTCAGCAAAGAGATATTCCCCTCATCGATCTGATCGAAGAGTCTTGATACTTTTACTTAATTGCTTTTCTGCTTCCGCTCGAAACTCTTTAAACTTTTCAAAAGCTTCGGACTAGCGGTGCATAAGATTTATGTATCCATATCTTGAGTAATCATCTGTGAAAGTGATGAAGTACTCATATCCACCTCTAACTTTGACATTTATGGGTCCACATACATTAGTATGCACTAATTCTAATAAATCTTTGGCTCTATTGCCCTTAGATAAAAATGGTAATTTAGTCATTTTGCCTTCCAGACATGACTCACGGACAGGCATTGGTTCTACCACCAATGAAGGTAAGATACCATCTTTCACTAGCCTGTCAATCCTGTTTAGATTTATGTGACCTAGCCTCAGGTGTCAAAGTTTTATTGGATTAGATGAAGGTGACTCTTTCTTCAATGATGGCCTATTAATTATTTCGGTATCACGTATCTCATACATTGTGGGAGTTAACAAATAAAGTTCATTGGTTACCTTGCCAGAACATATAAAAGTCCTGTTCCTCTTTATGACAACTTCAGTACCAAAAGTAATAGAATAACTTTTATTCACCAAACTAGAAACTGAAATTAAATTTCGTCTTAAAGACGGTACATATAAAGTGTCTGATAAAACCAATTTATTATTTGAAAAACATAAAGTAATAACTCCCACTGAAACCGCCTCCGCCTTTGACAATGCTTTCTCCGTCACTGAGCCTCCTAGTTTCGTTGAACCCTTGCAACGAATTACAAATGTGACTAGTTACACCGGAGTCAACACACGAGGAGTCTGAAGTGGTAGTTGCAAAACTAACTTCAGTAACAAGTGACTCAATTATACTTGAGGTCTTCTTCTTAGATAGAAAATTTGGATATTTCCTCTTTCAATGTCCTGTCACACCACAATGGAAACACTTTCCTTTTGTTCTTGAACCCTTAGCCTTGGCCACACCATGATAAGCACCATTTTCCACCTTAGGACCTTTGGAACCAATTTAATCTTGCCTTTCCGGCCTTTGCCTTTCGGCTTGGACCTGCAACTGACTTTTCTGTCATCAGGGCAGTTAGCTTCTTCTACATGATCCCCTTAGTCGCTACCAGCTGGCTTGACAGCTGAGCTAAAGTTAGATTCATCTTGTTCATATTATAATTGACCTTAAAATTGTTGAATGAATCTGGCAGCGACTTGAGAATTATGTCAATCTGCGATTCTGCATCAATTGCAGCACCCAGTACATCTAAATCATTCAATGAGTCCATCATCTTCAGGATGTGGTCCTATACTAGTGTGCCCTCAGCCATTTTGATGCTAATAAGCACCCTCATAGCCGCCTGCCTAGCAGGCCTGCCCTGTTCCGCAAACATCTCCTTTAAGTTTGATATAATATCATATGCAGTCTTATAAGATTAATGTTGGTGTTGTAAAAACACTTGATATGAATGCCTGTATATAACATCTGGCCATCTCATCGTTTTTTGTCCATTGGGTGTAAAGGTCCTTTTTTATCCTGTGGTGCATTTGGCCCAGGCTCATTAAAGGGGGGGGGGGGGGGGGGGAGCTTGGTAAGGACATACTTATATAGTTAGATCTTACCAACTTTTTCTGGTTGAGGATGATCGTAAGTGGATTGAAAGTATTCGAATTCATGCTGAAAAATTGTAGCACATTATCATACATTCAATAAAAGAATATAAATAACAGTAGGGTTTAGTATTCTACCAAATTTATGTGAGAATCCTCATAACCACTAAATTCAAAATACATCGAAATCCCAATCCATTGGGGCGTGCGAATACCACCTACACTGGTGCGGATCAAAGTTGGTCAAAATTAGGATTAAGACTAACTATCTATGATCCCCTTCATTCATTATTGTCTAGGTATCTCATACCAAATAATGTATGACTTCCGATAGCTTTGGATTCTAAAATACATCAGGCAAATCCTTGGGGATACTACATCACTATTTTAGTTAAGTGTGACCCACTAACTAGCATTTCGTGACAACCGTTGTGGGCAGCTCCTCCTTGTGGAGTGGACCTCTATCCTGTCTTACCAACATTATCCATAGGAGATCCATATCCATTAATTAGGCAAATAAAAGCCCTCCGTGGGATTGACCATTCTCAAGATGGCGTGAGGCTAATACTTTCTTTACAATGGACTTATGGTAGAAAACCATGGGGATTTCTCAATTTAAATGCCTTGCTCCCACTTAATATTTTAGAATTTGAGGATTTCATTTTAAGGTCTATGGGCCCACCATATATAAATATCAAATCATCTCATGATCTGACCAATGATTGGTTCCAAGTCAAGTTATCTTTAAGGAAAGTCCAGTTTCTAAGATTAGTGTTACCAATGGGTCCATTTCATGGGTCCACCAACACTAATAAGAACTATTTCCAAAAATTAATTTGATTTGACCAATTTTGGTAACTGCTATGTTTGGATCAGGTTTGGAAACATTCTATAATAAGCAAACATCCATGAATAGAAAGTGCTAAAAATAAAAACTAGTCATCTTCTCCACATGGCCCAAGCAGAATAAACTTCTTGGACTTCTTAGACCTTCCAAAACTTTGGGATTCCTCAAACTCTTTGGGCATCTCCAAAACTATTATCGTAATCTTCAAACTCTTTGATTAGGAGTCCAACTTCACGTTCTTTCATCGTCTTTGATATCGCCAGAATTTACAAAATTAGAAAATTACATAAATTCCTATGCCTCGACGATAATCTAAACATGGAAATAAAAGGGCTATAGGGAAATTCATCATGCCTTGCCCTTTCACGGGAAACTAAGGAAACCATGATACCTTTTACAAGTTGTCCAAAATAAACCATTAACCATAAATGGAAAGTAAAAGACTTGTGGGCCATATGGAGAGGACATAATGACCTGCAAGGTTAGTATGACATACAACCAAACATCTCACAAAATCAGGTTGCCAAACCATAATGGAAAGACAAGATGCCAAAAGGAAAAATTCGAATAAAAAATCCAAACAATCTGTCTGGATTCGGCTAGCCGAACTGGCCTTCTACGGCTAGCCGACCTCTACGGCTAGCCGAACTGGCCTTCTACGGCTAGCCGACCTCTACGGCTAGCCGAACTGACGGACCCCAAAAATTGGGTTTTTTCAGTTCGACTTCCTGTTGTCCCTAAAACTGTTTCTAATGATCTCAAATACTTTCTAATGGCTTCCTACGATCATTCCATCATAGTTATACCATTTTGTGACATTCCAAACATGAATCTACTACAAAAAGTAAGCAAACCCAATCAAAACTGATCCTTACATAGCCCTAGGTCTATCCTCTTCGCATCTTATGCAAATATTAGATCTAGACAACTAATCTAACATGATTAGAGATGAGTATGGCTCTGATACCAATTGTTGGAAGTAGATGGGCCTCGTGGATAGGTTTTCAAAACTTTTGACCCACTTAATGCAGGGATCAAGTACCCATAAGGCCATAAACCACATCCATGATCCAAATCCTCAATCTCATCAATCATAATTGGTAGAAAACTATCTCTAAGATAGAATATAGCATCACCATGCAACCACAAACAATCCACAACATATAGAGAAGTAGATTATACTTTGGGAGTTCGGTTGTGCTCTAGTGGAGGAGATGACTGCTTAGATGAAGAAACTCTTTCTTAGTAGCTAATTAGGATCTCTAAAACCTAATTGTCTTCCACGCTATGACCCGCTTTAGATATCTATTCTCAAGAAGAATGGTGGGATTTCAAAGAGAAAACCAACTAGAAGCTCTAAGGAAACCGGAAGAGAAACTAGAAGAGAAAAGAGAGGAAAGGAAGATGTGCAACTCTTGCACAATAGGGCTGGGCGTGGACTCCAATGCATGGGGCGTCCATCCCCTAATTCTCCTCTACTTATTGCACAAGCAACCTCCACTTACTAATAATTATCAGAAGTCTCACTTTCATAAGAATTAGTAACTATCTCTTCTTACTATTACCACTATTAGAAGTCTCACTTTAAATAAAAATAGTAACTTTCTAATTACTTTCCTTTTGAGTTCAAGTAGAATTAGTGATGATCTAATAATTGGGCTAGTGTGGGGAGGACTAGAGATTCCATAGAAAGCTGGCTCCAATTGGGACACCGCTACCTCACATCTCATGCGCAATCCTGGCCCACGGTTAATTGCAAATAACTCTACTATATAAATGCAATTGCACTCCAGTTTTAGGAATAAATTACAAAGAAGACCATAAACTTCCTAATCACCACAAGTAGGCCCCTCCATCTATATCAATGGATCAATTGGACCTGTCCACTAAATTAGATCCATATCTTATTATCCTTGAGACCCAATTAATCTCAGTGATCATATGTACCACTTAATTAACTCTTAATTGAGATGAGTGCGCACTTACCAATGATAAATCCATTAATTGACACAAGGGAATAATAAAGATAGATTCTATCTTGACAATTGAATGTTCCCACAGTCCTACTACCACGTACCCAAGACATCAAGGTGTTAACCTACAGTTGGCCTTACCCATTGGTGACTTAAAGTAAATGAATAGATAGAAACTTGAGTTCATTAATGTCTCAGGATTGAGAGCCTATTGCTAGGGAATTATGAGAGTATACATTAAAGTATAGACAGTGTTTCATAATGTGCTTTTCATGGTCCTTCAATAAATCCAATGTACCAGCACCATGATCCAAAATCTTACATTTTGATAATCGAGACAACTTACACTATCTCATATTGATCAAAGTGCTACAACCTTATCAGATGAGATGCTCAATCTCATCACCGGTTGTGAATCAATTTAAGTATAAGATTTGTGACATATGTCTCCCGTATGTGGATCTCATCCACACACATGTATCACATCTAATATACTTGTGGACTCCGGTTCATCTCATGAACCAACATGTTATTCGTATTGGTTATGTGCATTAAGTAATAAAACACCATTTATCTAATGAAAGGAAGGCATTATTATATTGATAAATAATGAAATAAATCAATTTATCCCATTATCCACTGAATTGAGACCATATAATTTAACAATCACCTCACTACAAAATAGTTTTATGATTCAATTGAATTTTCATTGGCATTTATCAATTGAATTTCACCCTTACTCAAGTGAACCATCATATCATGGGATTATTTTGTTACAAAATCATCAGCAATGAATTCCTCTTCCTAAGGAAATTCATTATAAGAAGGTTCATTCAATCCAACTTGTTCACAATTTCATCATTTTAGTTATGTCAAAATTTTCATTTGATTCCTTGATCTCTTTTTGTAAACTCAACCATGGAGAGGAAAATGATATCCCCTATCAAAGTGGGTTTTGTGCCAATTTTGTCTTGCATAGTTGCCAAAATAACCCGAATATTATCCTTTTGAAAAGTATATGTATTTTGTGCCAATGGTGAATTGCACTCATGTCATCTTGCCATGGTCTACCCAATACTGTGGCACACATCCTTTTACAGGACTACATTGTGCCACACATCGTCAATATACATCCCTCCGATAGAGAATGAAATTAAGCACCGTCTAAAAATATTTACCTCAATTTTCTCAGTTACACCACAATAGCCGTAATGGAGCTGGGTGCTGCTTTACCAGAAGTTGAAGTTCACTGATCACCTCTTGTAAGATCACATTACTGCCATCAATGATCATCTGACATACCCTTACTTTCATGGTATGCAGTGTGCAAAAGAGGCCAGACCACAACCATTTTACTTCCCGCCAGCAAGCTCTTCTGAATCATCAAGGTTTTTTCTCCATCCCCAAGCTCTTTGCTATCTTCACCATAACCTTTATTGAAAACAACATTTTCTTCACCATCACCGAGTTCCTCCTTGCCTTCGTGGTTAGGTTCTTCCTGTGTCTGTCACCCTTTTGGCCTTTGCTGAATTTGGATGTCACTTGTTGCACTCGGAAGAAACATGCCTGTTCTCAATAGATTTGAAGATTGGGTGTTCACTGATTTGACCTCCTGGATTCTCCTTTATTTGGGCCCTAGATCTGAATGTCAGTGTGGCATTTTGGGTCTAGATTGGGTCCATCTTGGAGTGGTAATTCTACTTGTTGCTGCACTCGCCTGATTGGCGGACATTTCAATGCGTGCCAAGTGGTTCTCACGACTCTTCAACCCAACTCACTTGCCTACATGCCTCTGCTTCAATGGCTATAATATCCAATTTATCAACAACAGAAGGTCACACCATTGAGGAAGCATGAGACCACCTGCTCCTTGCATTCAGTCATTCTGGTTTTCACCACCAATAGGTGAACGGTTTGGCATACTCCATGCTTGCTCAGCCCTTGTTGCCCTCCACATTTGCAAGGTCCTTTTCCTTGCCATTTTGTGATCCGGACAGTTCATCTGGCATGTCCCTTGTGAACTAGCCACCCATTGATCAGAAATTTTCACCTGTTCAGAGAAGGATGTCGAGATGGGGACCCCTTACTCCTTGCTGTCCTTCAATGATTAAACAGATGGATCTTTTCATGTACTGCTACCTATGGGCCCTTGTAAATGTGAAGTGCTCAATCCAACAGTCAAAAACTGAATGAAAAATTGTGGGTGTGAACAATTACACTTTTCTTTCATGAGAAAGGAAAGGGGTTTGTTTGTTTGATGGTTTCCCTTTCTTTATTGCATAATCGCGGTCCAATAGTGTCTTTCAATTTCAGATTGGGGTTTTCTTCTCTTGAAGAATCTCTTGCCTCAGTTCCTACTATCAGATTCTTTTCCAAGCATGAGATCTTTATTAGTATTTCTTTAGGTACAAGAAGCACCCATGTTCGAATAACATCTTTTTCAAAATTTATTTGTTCTTGACTGGGTTTATATATATATATATATATATTGTACTAGGTTCAAATTCCATTGGGGAAGTTTTATGAAATGGAGACAATGATTTTTGCACTGTATGATTTGTGTTTGCAGCAATGATGAGGCATGCGAACAAGAAAATGAAGCCCTGGCATGTAGTGCCAAACTGTCGAGTGGCAGTACTTGTGTCTCTGGTCCTTATTGTTATGGTTTTTATCTTGATTCTGAAGAACAATGGAAAACATGATACTTCCTTTAGTCTTACAGAACTAAAATGGAGTAGCTCCCGGTCTTCTGTCCAGTTCCATCCATCTGTCAAGTTCGTAAATGAAACTGAAGTGATATGGCAAATACCCGATTCGCCCAAGGCAGTTCTTTTTCTAGCCCATGGCTGCAATGGTAGAGCTGCTAACTTTTGGGACAGATCCCAAAGCTGCCCAAATTGCATTGGGCTGCCTGAGGAAAGGCTCATTGTCCTTTACGCACTTGCTCGACAATTTGCTGTCCTAACCATTTCTAGTACTGGAAGATGTTGGTCACTTAGAATGGAAAAATACAAAGTTAAAGGAATAATTGAATGGTGGATTGAGAAAAATAAGCTTGGAAAGCTTCCGCTTACAGCTCTAGGGGCATCTTCAGGTGGATATTTTGTTTCTAGCCTTGCCACTGAGATGAGATTTAGTAGCATTACACTGATGATTGCAGAAGGGGTTTTTGATTCTATAGATATTCCAAAGGACTACCCTCCTACCCTTTTCGTACACATGCCTAAAGATCGTACTAGAAAGAGGCGAATAGATGAAAACATGGAAACTCTTAAGAAGAAAGGCATCTCAGTTTCAGAGATCAAGTGTTTGGAGTTCCCCTTGACCCCAAAACTTTTGTCAGATAGAATTCCTGGTTTGGAGGAGACAGTTTCCGTAAAGCTATTTAATTTATTTAATGAAAGCGGCATCATTGATGAAAAAGGATATATGAGAAACGATGGGCGGACAATTCGTTGGAATGACATTCTCAACAAAAGAAAACTGTCACCTGATAAGTTTGAATGGGTTGGCCACGTTCAGGAGGAGCTGAATCTTGCTTTTGCATACCATGAGATGACCAGCTTGCAGTGTGAACAAATTTTCAACTGGTTTGAATCTCACATTGGTTGATTAGAAGCATTGCTGCATGAGGTTTTTCTTTTGCATATGTTGGTTGTAGGTTTATAACAAGTCAGAAGAAAATTTTTAATTGCTTTGGTAGCATGGTGGTTTCAACATAGATTCAGCATCCACAGGGATTTGTGAATGTGAGATAAAGTTTTGACTTAAATACCAGCACTTGTGGAGGAGACACAGATCAAAATGTGAAAATTTCTTTTCATGTGCAATTCAAGTGTGTTTGGACTTCTGATATAAGGCACACTCTGAATTATTAGTGGTTTTTGTTGATTATGTTTTGGGGCACAAAAGACATTTTCAGCTAATGAAGGGTAAGGGATGATCAGTTAATCTGCCTACAATCAAATGCTTTAGTTGAGGTACATCCGCTTACACTGTTTATGAGCGATGTCTGTTTTATGGATTTTCATCATTGCTTTGTATGACATGGGAATCTGACAACGAAACCCACAGATACATAAAAGGTGACCATTGCAAAAACTATCAATGTGTGAATTGCCTTGAAAGAAAGAAGGAAGTTGGATTGATTTTTCACTGTTGCACAGACCCACTGTACCACGGATAACACTCCGATCTTAAATTATGCTAAATTCTTTACTTTGTGCCATTCAGGAATTATTGTAACATCTTTGTACGGAAACTTCTGTTTCCATTTTTATGACTTCTAAGCATCAGCTGGCAGCTGGTTTATTTTATTGTTAGGAAGTGGATCTATCTTAAAAAGAGGCTTTTTATTCCTGCATCTGCTTTGTGAATGTGCAAGGCTTTTATTATCCATACCCATGTTAGTGAATTTATCATAATTATAGTTTTGACATTATCCCATCAATTGGGAATGGGGGTTGACAGTTGGTGAATTTATCATATTCTACTTATTTAGCTGTTCTAGAATTTTGTATTGGTTACGTTTGCGGTCCCTTTGTTCAGAATCAGATCAACACTTGAGTGAAATTTCAATAAGGGCTGACCTTCGAGGACCCTTAAATTTCATACAGGCACTGAACCTCGGACAAACTCAAATGTTTCTTCTGCTCTGTGATTTTGTGGGAATAAGGTTTTTTTTTTTTTTTGGTACCTTGGCCAAGGGGGCTATGACCCAAGAGAGAGCCCGCATACACACGGGAAGGTAGCCCACTCAAGTGGGAAGAAGGCCCGCACAAGCGAAAAGAAGGCTCATACAAATGGAAAAGGAGCCTGCACAAGCGGAAAGAGGTGACCTACTTTGGGTTCGAACCCCGGGCCGCTAGGTAAGAAATGAAGTTCCTTACCACTTGTATTAGGAGCCATTCTTATGGGAAAAAGTTGAAGATGCCAATGACCATATGTCTGGATTTTGATATTCGATGTAGTATTAGGCAGGACTATTGAGAGCATTTTGTCCATTCCCTTAACTTATGGGTTGTGCAGTGTGCTTGTGTGGGAAGAGTTTTAAAATTTACGAGTTAGAGGGGAAATGCCTGTTTATAGACACTACTTTCAAAAGTCCCTTTTTTATGTAATGTTTAAAACACCGTTTGAAGTTTTGCAATGACAATGTGAATATCAAATATCAAATTACTACCGTTGCCTCAAATAGGGATGGTCATGGGCAGGGCTAAGGCATATCTAGGCCCAGCCTGTCTTGATAAATGCGTGTACTATAATACACGTATTATGTTTTTTATTTCAGGCAGGGCATCGGGCTTTCTATCACTTAATCCATGCCCGGTCCATTAATTAAATGGCTAACAATCTAAGTACTATAACTCTAAGTACTATACTGTTCATTTGTAAATTACTAAACATTTGCTAGTATTAAGGGTGTCAAAGGGCTCATGAAGATTGCAAGGCCCAGTCACTGTAAGAACATGTCCTGAACGCTAGATTCTTGTCTGTCAGATAAGAGGCATATAGTTTTTGCAACAATATTATTGCATTGCCTACGAGGTCGAAGTGGGGCCTGGGTGCCTATTCTCATATCCAAACCTACAAACATGATAGTTTACATCTCAAAGGTTTTATTTTTATTTTGTTACATATATATATATATATATATATATATAAAAGTTATAACATAGGTACCATTCTAATTAACCATATACTGTTTGATTTACAATGATGCTATTTTCAGTTTTATATTTTGCATTTGAGAATCCCCCATAACTATTAACAGACATCTTTTAAAAAAAATTAAATTACATATTAATTTATTTTTCTAAATTGCAGTCACAAATTCAATATCGAGAATGGGTGGTATAGGGAAAAAAGGGTATATTTTGATTTTTTTTTTTTTTAAGAAACTGCAAGTGATATTTATCTTGCGAATATCATCGATTGTTCATGTAGTACCCATGCAAATGCCTGATTGGTTGCTTGTAATTTGCACTTATTTTTTAACTTTCGTTTTTATATGTTGAAGGGTCGAGCATCTAATTCCACCAAATTGAAGATAGTTTGATAAATTTTCTTTATTTACTATATCTACTAATTAGTTACTTCTTAAAATCTCATCTGACCCAGATAGGCAAACTAGTTTTAACATCCTTCAGCATAAAAATAGTAGGTCAATGCTAGCAGTTGTAATTTAGCATTGCACTGGGACTTCTTTTATCTTATGGGACTTAATTTTCACTCCAATATGGCAAATTGTAAAACATTCAATAATGAGAGGGATACATGAAACTCCTTGAAACACTAGGACAAAAAGAAAGAAAGACTTACAACACAGTTGGATGGTTTCACTATACTGACCAAATGGTCAATAGTTCAAGTAAAGTAATCTTTAAATGACAACAAATATTAGGAGATATTATTAGTTTTTTGGTAGCATATTACTCTTTTTTTTTTTTTTTTTCCAAAAGCACTACTAGTTTTTTCTTTCATTATCTTCTGAAATGAATAAAAATAACAAAGGGCAAAAGTGCATAAGAATAAAATGACTTGGGGATACCATACATTTTTTTCTTTAATACTGGGTGGGGTGTTTATGGGCCGGGCTGAGGCCTATCCAGACCAACCCCGGCTTTATGAAGAAAGTTCCAACACTCTGAATGCTGCAACCATCCAGTTTTTCTGAAAACAGTTACAGGTTATCTAAATGTACCATTATTAGGGAATCCTTGGTTAGGTCAAGAAAGTTATCTTTCTAAACATATCTCTACCACAGTTTTATAAAAAAAAACTGGTTGACCTAAATGAAACCAAAGGAGGAAACAAATACGAGATGACCAGGGCGGACCCAATAAATTCTCCTTGGGGGCTCCCTGTAAAAAATATAGGGAAAGGGGTAAATGTGAAAAAAAAAAAAAAAAAGGGGCATATTTTGCAGTGATGAAGTACAATAACCAAACCATTCATCCTTTGTTTGGGATGTAAGTCTTTCCCTAATCTTAATCTTACTGTTGTCACCACTGGATCTCAGAGTTATGACCATGGAAAGACCAAATTAGAGAAGGGTTTAGACATTTTTGTATTCATGTTTGGTCTTGAGCGAGTTGAATATTCATGGAATGAAACACATCATGGAAAATTAAACCATGTATGGAGGAGCTTCATGGAAGAAGTGCGTTTCGTCCCACAAAAAACGTGTGTATATTTCATGCTTCTTGTGGTCAAGCACGCAAGCTTGTATCTATATGGACCACTGTCCTAAAAGGGATTCTATTGGTAAGTCTACCTAACTGGACAAAAGGGATTCTATTTTAGGGGTCTTTTGATTCTTGTCATTTACGTATGTAAATGACGCACATCCATAATAGTTATGCATCATCATGTGTGAAAATGGTGTACAATAAGATCATTTTACAAGAACTTTTTTACACCTAAGTAGGTGTGAAAATCAGAGTCATTCTATTAATTTGCAAAATGGCGTCGATACAATTTTCACGCCGAATCAAATCCGGTCAACCAGTTTCTGCCTTTTCGTTTTTTTGGAAGAAATTTTGTCCCACCTAACAAGGACCCAACACATGGGAGAGAGAGCCCACAGACTCAAAAGAGTAGCATATCCAAAGATAATATATGGGCAGACGTGTGAGAGGTGGGATTACCAATCAATTGAGCAATCTATAGTTCTAACTAATGAATTTGTTTTAAGGATGTATTTGTGCAATGTGATTGCCACGAACTCGGGAAAGGAAAAACATATCAATTTAAAGCAGGATGGATAATCCTTGCATTTCCTGCAGACCCTATTCATTGACAAAAAGGTGCATGAAGCAAAGCAAATAAATATTTAAAATGCTTGACTTGCCTCTCTTATTTGAAAGGAACAGGAATGAAGCATGTAAGTGCAGTTTCTCGAACATTGAACAACGCCCATGATTTCTATAAATGTGATGATAACAGCAGCCATGGTATAAAATAGATTGAAACGTATCCACGTGAAGAGTGCGGTTCTGCCTTTCAATGGGGCGAGGCAGTGATGTGATGATCCACCATTTGTTGTTCTCTTTTGCTGGGAAGAACACTTCGTGAGTCAAGCTGTGACGTTTGCAGGTGGACATCACTTTCATTAATAGCAACCTGGTGCATCAAAAAGGCCTTTGTAATTTCTTTGTAACCGTAGAAGTCTTCTCACCAATTTTTATTTTTGTTTGAGCAATGATGTCGTCGTTTATCTCTGGACTTTCCTCGACTGAAACGTGCGACGACAAAAATGAAAAATGACTGAAAGGCTTTTACTAAGAAACTATGAGGGTCTATTTAGTACACCGGATATCTAAGGTGATTTTTCCGGTAATTTCTTCCGGCTTCAACTTAAAGGCCTCTTGATATGAATGAGACAACAAGCTTGTGCCCCAAATTTTCTTGTTAATTAATGAACCTCGTTTCACAAACGTGGTAGTAGTTACAAAAGTTCATGGCCCATTAGGCCTATGTCTTTCCAAGAACTTCTAACTGGAATTAAGGGGGGTCTATGTTGAAAATTTTCAGGTTCACTTACTAATTTTCTTTATCTAGGTCTATTGGTAACAAGGTGCCATGTTTAACAAGTTGATTGTCGTCTTCTTTTTGGGAAGAGTAATAGGATGGATGCATCATGTTTTTTGTTGACTTTTTCATTATCAAGTTTTAATCTTCCCTTTATTTTTATTAGTTCAATCAAATGATGAATCAGGTCATGTTTTTTTTTTTTTCGTTGTAGTTCAATGGAATATTGATGAATCGAGTTGGATGAATGTCAAAGTTGGGTAAGCTCCAATTCATAAAAATTACAGAGGGTGATGAGAGATTAGATTCATCTCAATAAATGTGGCTTGCTAATTGGTGCTTAAATAAGTAAAAAAGGGGTGATTACTCCACCAAACTATACAAGTCAAAACTATAGTTTCATAATAGGTCGTTGGTTTGTGTCTTTCCTTTTTCTCATCAAATGGGTGGTTTCACATAGAAAGTGTGTACAAAAAGAGTACAAAGAGTTTCTAAGGGTATATTTCTTCAATAGCCTCACTTTTAGTCCATACATTGAGATAGACCTTGGCCAGTACTGTCCCTTATGTTTACTTTATCATTCACAGGAAGAATTGTCTGAGTCATTGTGTGGTAAGGGTTGCAACTTGCAAGGCACATAAGATGAAAGGAATAAATCCCACAGTAAGAAAGACATTTGAAGCCGATTGAGAAGGATGGAAACATCAAGCAACCGCATAACATCTTTTACTCAATAGAGGAAATATTCTCAGTCAGCATGCGTTAGTGGGCCTTTAGAGCTCAGTTCACCACCAACCAATTTCCAATGGATGTCAATAGCATCATCCTTTTAGTAAGTGCTCTGCAGATGGTTTGTTGTCATCACAGGACCTTTGCTGATTGGATGGCCCACCCATAGATGTTACTGGCTCATGATGTGGACAAGCTAAGCAAAAATTGATCTTCAAATTGTGCATAAAGGGGATTTTAAGGGACCATTTGGTTGCGAATTGTAACCAAATGATTTGGACATTTCAACGTAGGCCAACTAGGGTGTGGATGAAAAAAAAAAAAAAAAAAACTATAAGCAAATTTTGCTAAGAAAAAGAAGTGGTGAGCTGAAGAGGATAGATGAAAGTAGTAATAATACATGAAGAGGACTTGGCCTAGAATAGGCTTAAATGCTGAAACAAAATTCATGTAGCTAACCTAAATAATTGGAGTTTGGACCATGGTTTAAAATCGTAGTATTAGTCGCGGTATCGGCGGGGACAAAAACCAATATGATATTAGTATTGGTCGCCGTTATCGGTCCGTCGCGGTTGTCGCGGTATGAATTTTTTTTAATAAAAAAAAATTGCAAAAATATCCAAAAAATACTAAATATTAGAAAATGTTGGAAAACAAAATTTTTTTTTTTTTCATTTGTAGCAACAATAAAGCAAAATATTAGCCACCTTAAGTTATGAGTCCTGTATGTATCGTCGTTCGCTGTCTTCTCCAGTGCTTCATATAATGCAACTATTATTTTGGCTCATGGTCAATTTATTAGTGTAAAAAAAAAATAAAATAAAGATAACATAACAATTATCTATACACTATTAATAAGCTATTAGTATTTACTATTTAGTATCATAAATACTCCAATATTTGTTTTTAAAAAAGTAGAAGATTAAAAAAAAAAACCATTTTTCTATACCCAAAATCATGTTTATAAGTAGATTTAGCATAAAAGTGTGTGTAGATCTAAGTGAAGAACATAATACAAACCCAAAAATGACATGATAATGATCTTTTCATTCATTTTTATGTTTTATCTAAAAATAAAAGATAAAAAACACATAATAGTAAAAATAAGGGAGTTAAGTTGATTTTCTCTTACTAATTAAAATGATTTCTTCAAGAAATAGTATTGGAATTTGGAAATATGTAAAAGAATGAGATATGGAGACATGATTGCTCTAAGGAGATGAGAGGAGAGGAAAATAAAATGGGAAAATAGGGAAAAAGTTACAAAAAAATAGGGTTTTTGACCATTACTCCATCTCGGTAATATCGGTCGAGATATCGGTTAAACTGATATTTTGACTATATGGGCCGAGATTAGCCGATATTTTGAGGATATTTTGTCTGACTCAGTATCGTGGCAAAATATCATCTCGGTATAGGCCGATATGAACCGGTATCGGCCGAGATTTTAAACTATGGTTAAGATAATGATTTGGTGATAAAGATTTGATTGGGTAAATATTTTAGAGAAAATAAGTGAAAAACTGTTTACAGAATAAATTTCAATCAACAAAGATTTCTCTTTCATCTTCCTCGGCATTTTTCCTGGACTATAAGGGTGGGTGTGTGCAGATGGGGTGGCGCGAAAACGAGAAGGAATTAGGCATAAGAAAACCAGGCAACTTCCTCGTTGGTTGTTTGGTGCAGTGAGCAGTATCAGCAGAATCCTCTATTTAAAACACTTTTTCCATAAAATGCAAGGATCCGTAATTCCGATTTTTGGGGCGAGATTTGTGTTGCTGCAGAATTGTTTCCTCTTCGGCGGATGCTCCACAAACACACCCTTGTAATGTAAGAAATTGGCTTTAGTTCTACGTAGCTCAATTTTTCATTACTTGGTGTGATGTCATTTTAACCAAAAGAACAAAGATTTTAGAATGAATCTCATGCAATAAAAATGAGATTTAAATCCACGGAAAGGGAGGTGGGTGGAAAGCTGGAAATCTCACACACATGGAAAAAAGAAATTCTGCAGAATGCAGATTCCAACACACCCCAAAAATCTGGAGCCACAGGCTGCCCCTGCCCCTAACCATCAATGATTTTTTTTTTGAAAAAAAAAAAAAAACCATCAATGATGTTGGTTGATTTTATTGTATGGGTGTCACCTCAGCTGTGGTGAAACCAAACCCTTCAATGAAAAAACAGCTCTCTCTTGAGTTGATAGGTTGCCAAAAATAGATCACTTGAGCATAGCAGTAATCATGGTGAGATGGAACATATCTAAAACACATGGTTAGAGACCTAAATCACATTTTTCTGCATCAATTCAATGATTTTGATGCATCACTTCAAATCCAATCGGTATACAATCAAAATAGACAAAACCTACTGATCATAATAACAAAGGTCACCATCACAATTTGAATCTCTGTCATGTGTTGTCATGTTTTGGGTCCACAAGTGAGAAAAAAGGTTACAGAAATTTTTTTTCCACATGTACGGTTGACCAAACTACAGTCATCCTGCCCTATGAAACTGGCAGGAGAGAGGAGCCCTTGTGGGCCTCACTATTGCAGAAACATGGCTTTGATGATGGTGCACTGTTCCTTCATGCCTTGCAGAGTGTGTGATCGATCAATTTATTGCCAGTTCTAGTTATGTGTGATGTTCCCATTTTAGGTAGGAAAATTGACCCAATGACATTAAAGGAAAAATTACTATTGCCCTATTGTAAATCAATACATGTAAGTGAGGGAGAATTTGATGTTTTTTTTTTTCCTTTGTTCTCTAGTAAATACTCAATTTGCACTCTCATACACAAGTCACCCACCAACTAAGAAACAACAAAAGATAGATTAGTAGTAAGGGAGATGCCTTACTACTGATCTATCAGTCATCAGGTTGGAGAAGCATTATGGGATTTTTATAGTAATAGATTTTGAAAGTTTGGGTCAATGGTGATAAAACTGATCAAAACAAATCAAGATGAAAGGGATTATTTCTTTCCAGGTTACAGCTACAATGGGATATTGTTGGTAGTGGTTGGGACCAAGTCCAGCCCAGGTTCAGCCTGTCCTGAATTGGGCTGGTTTTGGGCTGTAGTTTTAGGGCTGGCTGGACCCAGCTCTACTTTTTATGGATGGCTAAATGGGTTGGCTTGGTCCTGTTCTTGGATCTAGATTTTCTAGTACAAAAGGGAACTAGAACTATGCAAACATAGGCGTGGTTGGTTATTTTTGGTGTTCTTGTGGCGCTCACCCTAGGGCTTGGCCTGATCATAGCCATTGGTAGCAAAGCCAAAAAAAGATTAATGGGAAAACCTGAGTTGATTCAATTGAATCAATTCAATGGTTAATATCACTCTAACTAGGATTTCCAATTTAGGGCAATGCCAATCCATAAGGCATCAGTTTTACCATTTTAATCAGTCCCTACTCAGCTTTAGATGAGTCTGGGTAGAGTCATAGATCCTTCAACAAGTCTAGGGCATGTTTCATTACGAGAATTCCTTAAATTCATGTCTAAAGGTTGTCTGGGAATACCAAATGCTAGGATTTTGACATGCTACTTAATCCTGTCATTTTAAAATTCTCCGTTTCGTTTGTACATGAATTTTTATGTAAGAATTTTTAAATTCCTCAATTCCATTAACTCCCTGTTTCATTGGTAAGAAAATTCTTGACCCACCTTTGTTGTTGTGAATCTGGGGCCAAGTTAAAAATCTGAATATGGACCCATCTTGACAGGAATTGCGTAGGCCCAATTCTTTCAATTGTAAATAAGGGGCCCACTTTTTGGTAGGTAAGATCGCGTCCTCTGTTGGGTGTCAGAATTCCAATCAAACTTCTCATAGTTCTAGAATTCTGAAATGCTCTAGGAGGGGCTAGCATTTTGGAATTTTACCTTTTTGGCATTTAAAAATTCTAACTGCCTTGAATACTGGGAATTCCAGCAAAAGAACAATGAATTTTTTATAGTAATTTTTAAATCCACAGACAGCCTGACTTCCTGTTAAAAATGCTTGTAAAGAAATACGCTTAAGTTTTAACCTACTCCTATATTTTTGTTTGTAGTTTTGAATCAAGTATTCAATATTCATCTTGACCCAAAAAAAGTATTAAATATTCTATTCCCGGGTCAATTTGAATCAAACTCATTTCAAGCACATGGCCCCAATATCAAATTTCAGGTCTTAGGGTTCATGCGCTGTGCCCGCCTGAGCCTCTCTCATAATCTACCTGCATTGGCAAAGACTGGGGTAGTGTTTTTAGGCCTGTGGGCTAGACAAACCCGATTTTTCTGGCTCGACAGTTTCATGGGCCGTACCTATGCTATGAATGTTTAAAGGCCTGGTATGGCTTGGCATGCATATTCAGGCAGCACATCAAGTTGATATTTTTAAATGGGGTGGGTTGGACCTGACTATGGCTGGATTGGGCCTGAAATTTGGCTCGGCTCTTGGGCTTAGCCCATGTGGGCCATAAACACCTGTATAGTTTATATGCATTATATTGCAGTTCCACTTGTGCTAGTGCTGAACACCTATCCCACCTCACTTTGAGATGACCACAATGGTCCCACCAATAAACTTTTGTTGGCTCATATTGGAGTGCGTTTCACCACAACATGGGTTTTTGGCTATAAATACACTCATTAGGTGTGGATGCCTAACATCTTTCTCTTCCTTTTTCCTTATTCTTCTTCTTAGTGCATGCCCTTTAGAGGGAGAAAAGAAAGATGCTTGTGAAGTATCAACTATGGTTATTTGCGCACTGTTTGTATGCATTATATAGCACACATAGAAATTGAATACGTAAGGTTGTTAAAAATGTAGGTAAAAAATGAATCTAAAAAAATTGGGTATTTTAAATGTTCATTCCTACGTATTCTAATGCAAACAAAAAGGCCCTTAGGGCCTAAGGTTTAGTAGGCTACTCAAATCAAAAGAATTTCACCCAATGTATTGCGCTAATCCACTGCTAACTCCAAATAGAGTTGGCCTCGCCTTGTGATTGAACACTAGTAAATTAAAACATGGACTTTTATTTTAAGTACTATATGTTTTATGCATAATCAATCTAATTGTATTCCAATTCTAATTGAAGTACAATTTTACCTTGAATAAATGTAGAAAAGAATTGTTATTTTGATAGGTTTAGATTTTAGATGTGGACCCAAGTTTTAGACTTTATAGAATGGCAAAGATGAATTAGTTCATTGAACTTATTGAACTCGAACTCCGAACCGATGAATAAAATATCAAATCAAATGAACCTCAAATCATTTTTAATAAAAAGCCAATATTTATTACTGTGGTTGGATATGGAAAAAAAAAAAAAAAAAAAACAGAAGAGAAAGTTAAATTTGCATTCTGAGGAAATGAGGGTAAGAAACAAGTGGATTTGGAAACAGCAGGACAATTCTTGGGTAACCAAACCTTCCCCACATCAAAAATAGGAGAGTAGTTGCCTGTTGCATGGGTCCTCCTCACATAAGGGTACAAAAGATGCCCTAAACATATATAACAAGCAAAACCCTGTATTTTCTCGGCTTCTGGCCCTTCTGTGCACATTTTCAAGAAAGGAACGGTTGGGACTGGCTGATCTCCATTAGAGGATGCATCTGGAGAGCTTTGAGAAAGGTTCCTTTTTTTGCACCTCAATTTCATGGATAGGACAAATATTCATGGAAATTATTCAACTGTGATGAGATGATAGTGGAATCAATTGGTCCACTTGTGCTGATGTTTATCCCCAAAAGGATGCGCACAACTGTTGTATGTGGGTGAATTTGGGAAACCAAATTTGGGGCCCTTCTTTTTTTAGAAAAAATTCGTGACACGAACGTGTGATGCATTTTCAAATTTCATGTTTCTTAGTTGTAATTTTAAATTCCACTCACCTAAAAAGTCACTATTATCTTTTCAAATTCATAAATTTGAACCTCTTTAAGCATTTAGGAGGATTTAGGAATTCCATCCCGAATAACAACTTTTGGAGAATTAAAGATTCTCCATACATGAATTCTTTGAGATTAATAGGCCTTTTTTTTATTATTATAATGTAGGGATCCTTGAAGTCTTTGACGGAGGTCGAGATTATGGTTTAAAACAGGATTTCCAACCTTGTAACGACAAGGGCAAAAACCATTATGTAATGGTCAATAAAAGGTGGTCTAAAACCGTTTTTTCATTGTTTTAGCCATTTTTTATTTTTGAGAATTATGTTATTAAAAGAATTAGAAATTATATAGCTTGGGAAATCTCTTATATATCAATGGCTTCAATAGTGTTTTGATGCAAATCAATTATAAAATAAAATATACCGATACATATGATATTGTTCACCCACAAACGGGGGTTCACTGGAATGCAGAGAGTCATAGGAGAGTAGGGTGGAATATCTTAAAATATAAACCTATTCACATAATTTAACCCTCTCATCATGACCTTCGAATGTAATGGCTTTAAAAACTTTTTTTTTTTTCTTTTTATTTGAATTGTGGTCCCAAAATGAATAACAAATGCATGGGTTTCAAAATGAGATGAATGTCAATTTATTGTCTTGGGTGAGAAGTTTGGAGGTTTGTTAGTGATGGGGAGAGTCAAGTTGATCATAGGTGGGCTAGATGGCCCAAAAATAAAGTGGTTGTTGTCATCCTTATCCACATCTGGTCCTCATAATAATATTGCCATATTATAAGCAAGGTTAAAATGATTTGCCTTAGACAAGGCATTGAATCACCTATAATTGTCTTTACTTCATTTTGATTAAATCACTTAACAACATTAGTGACATATTATACAAAGAACCAGTGGCACATTAGGAGGTTCTTACTATTACAACCTCAAGGTTATGGATTCAAGTGAGGCTATCCGTAGAAACCACACCCCCCTCCCCCCCCCAAAAAAAAAAGATAAAAGAAAAGAAAAAAAAAAAAAAGAAAAAAAAAAAAGAAGAAGACATATTGGCTTTCAAAGTTTAATATATATGCACATAACAAATCTGACTGCTGAAATATGTACATAATGGATGAAACTGCTACATATTTGGCCATTATTTTGAAACATTCCTAGATATTGCTGTAGCTTTCTTCTGTTCTGTGTACTCGATTTGGCCCTCTAGAAATGCTGTTGAAAACACTGGTAAGAGTTATTTTCACAACTTTTCCTCACAATTTCCTACTATTTTTTCTGATATTGTCTTGATTTTCTCAATATAGACAGCATTTTGGAAATATTATGATATTATTGGAAAAAAAATTATTTCAAATAAATATCTCAACACTTTTCAAGGGATTCATTAGATGGTGTGGTCCCCATCAACATTGAAGGACCCTTACAGGTTCCCCTGGAGATACAATTATTTTTGCTGGGGTGTTGCACAATACACAACTTACAAAAGGGGGCCCAGCAAGGTACATCCAAAGTACCTCTACTTTAAATGGATCCCGTTTGTGTAAGAATGCAGGGCTGCCAGAGCTCTCTCCTGCAAATGTATGATTGCATGTGACAGTCTTTGGTTCAGGATTTTTGAGTTAGATTGAGAGGAAAGAATGATTTGATTTTGGATAAGATGATTGGCTCCTGTCATATTTGGAGAACCCACAATGAGAAACTCTGTCCATAGTCCAAATGGCCCATACCTTCTGCTCCCAAACCTTTTGGGATTGTGATGAATGGACTCAGATTCCTCCAAAGGGCACTCTTTAATGCTCAGCTAGCTCAGCCAAGATTTTACAAACCCATGCTTGGATCTTCAGAAGTTACATGCCTCTGGCCATGTGCTCACTCTACTTGAAATCTTAGTTACCTGGCTATAGCTTCGAGTCTTCTCCTATTATTTATATCAAACAACAAAATAACACCCAATTATAACTGACACAAATGTTAGCAACTTAAAATTAAAGTCCTTTCAATTGGCATTACCATTTGTTTTATTGAAAAACACTGTTAAGAGTGTCTTTTTTTTTTTTTTTTGGGCTTAAAGATAAACTTTACATTAAGCAGAGAGAAAGAGCTACAAAAAGGTGCATGTTTGATTCGTCTTCATTGAGGCAATTGAAACATCTAGAGGCCAGAGACCAACCCCTCTGTTTGACCTAGCTCTCAGTCGGTGTTTTTCCTTTGCATTAGACTCCAACTCAGACAGGCTAGGCAAGGGTTGACAAGTTTGTTCCATATAAGCCCAGATCAAGAAGTTTGAGTAGCCCTTGTTCTCAACAGATTCCATGCTTCCTTGATGGTGAGGTTGCCTGTAGGACTACCCTGCCAAAGAAGATGGTCCCTGATCGAGCTGTCTTCAATGATAATAGAGTTAGTTGAAAGAGTCAGAAAAATTTTCAACTGTGTTGGGAGCTGAGTTGGGATATGCCAGGAATTTTCCACTAAAGTATTAGCTACTAAATTAAATTAAAAGAACCAAAAGTTAGGGAACCTGGTGGCAATTGGATCATGGTCAATCCAGATGTTGAACCGCAGCAAGATTGACTGGCCATTCCCTATCACCCACTGACTATTGCTTTGGATAAGGGATGAGAAGGAACTAAAGCTCTTCCAAATACATGACCCACTCCTTGAGTTTCTTGAGTGCCAAATGGAGTACCCTTTAAAGTATCTTTCTCGAAACCAATTGGCCCAGAGAGAGTTCGCAGAAATAGTTGACCATGCCAATTTCAGAAGACAAGCTTGATTAAACCCCTTAACCTTGCGCAAACTCAGACCTCTCTCTGATCTTGGTAAGCAGACTGTCTCCCATCTTGCTAGATTAGACTTCAGTCTTTCTTTATTCGCATACCACAAAATATTCCTCTTCTTCCTCTCAATGAGAAGACAGGTCTTACTAGGGAGGGGAAGAACAATAGATACATATAGCGTGATAGATGAGAGGACATGTCTTACTAAGATCAATCTTCCAACAAAGGATAGGTTTAGTCTTCCATCCTATTGGAGTCATTTGGAAGCTGGAACTTGTATAAGCTCATGAAAGACGTGAAAGCGAGAAGGCTCATTGGTCCAATTTCGAATGTGGCCTTTCATCAATTGTCCAAGAGTATCAAACAGGCAAAAGGCTTAGCAAAGCTAGACTGTAATCTCTCCAGAAAAGGTGATCAAAACTTCCCCTGACATTCAGGAGACATTGTCTTAGAGCATGATCTATAGTTTCAGCCAAATGTATGACATTTCGCTAATGAATGATACCATAAACTTTGCCATTATGCAAATGATATGCATTGATATGGATTCTTTGAAAGTGTTTTATTTTAATTAAACTTAAAATTTTCATTTTTTTGGGTGTTTAGGGTTATATTGTGGTGTTTTTGTTTGGCTTTTAGTTTTTTGGGTTGGCATTTTTTGCAGCCTTTTGTCTTTTGGGCTGGCTTTTTTTGTTCAGCCTTCCCTTGTTGGATTTCTTTGCTTTTTGGGGGCTCTTTGCCCTTTTTCATCTTTTCTTTTAATACAATTACCTTTAAGAAAAAAAAATGAGGGTTGTAATTGAGCAGTAAAAGCAAGTTATCTGTTTTGTTTTTGAGCTAATTATTGTTTTTCGTTTATTTCAATTTTAATTTTTCTATGAAAAGTGCCATATCTAATTCTCTTGGTCTCCAACATTTTGATTAGGGTTTATTGAGTTTTCTTAATCAATTACTCTATTTAACTAATACCAACTTTAAATTCAATTATCTCCTCGCTTCCTTTGTTTCAACATTGACCACTTTAATAATTCAAGCCATGCTCGTATCCCTCAACCCTCACCAAATATCCTTCACCCCTCACCTCTGTGTGAGATTTGGACCCTCTATTATAAAGTTAGATTCGACGGCTGTGGGTGTCTGGAGGTTTTAGGATTTATGTATTTATTCTGAGTGGTGAGAGGTTTGTACTTGGAGAGAAACTGAGAGAGAGAATATGGAAGGGTCTTGCACTCTTTTATATATATACGAAAAGGTGGTTGTTCTTCTTATGGTGTGATCTTCAAGAATAGTAAATCGGCTTGAATCTCCCGTAGACGTAGACCACACCGGGCGAACCATGTAAATCTCATGCGTTTGCTGGGTTTGATTGTTTACTCTTTGTGGATCGCCTGATTGCTCGATCCTTGACATTCCAGTGAGTTCAACTTATATTTCCAGTTTAGGTTGACACCCCTATGGTGAATGATGAATGCACATGAATATTTTCCTATATATGTATATAAGAAAATCTTTAAATTCTCACACAAAAGAAGAGGAATTAACCATTGATCTTCTAAAGCTCCAAATCTACCACAACTCGTTGTATGTCATGTGATCTTGTAGTGAAGAAAGAACAGAGTAAGGAATCTTGTAGGACTTTCTCTACTATTTTTAAAGTAAAAATATTGACCCAATGCGCTTTAATTCTTTCTCTATTCTTGAGACAAAACCCTATGATCAAATTACATTTGGAAAACAAATCCTTGGGTATTTCTTAGTAGTTTTTCTTGAGGATTTGGTAAATTAATATTTGGCAATTGTAAATTCTTGAGAAATTGGGCTGGTGAAAATTATTATATTTTAGGACTTTCAAATACAACCCTCCCCCTATAGGATTTGAAAATTTTTAATTTTGCAGATTTATGCACCTATCAATTGGCTGCTAGCTAGCACTTCAATCTCAGGAAAAGTCTTGTCCTCTTTGGCAACAACAAGCAGTCCTTTAAAATCAGAGTTCAGAGATCCTTAGGCATTTCTCAGGCCTTCTTCCCTGTTAAATACCTGGGAGTCCCTCTCTTCATTGGTAGCCCCAAAACTCACTTCTTTAAAAGTTTGAAGGATTCCTTTAGGCAAAGGCTCTCTGGCTGGAAAAAGAATATGCTCTCCTTTGCTGGGAGAGTCGTCATCCTAACTAAGCATGTGCTGCAAAGTCTTTCCATTCACATCCTGCTTGTTCTCCCCATCCCCTCCTCGGTCTGCATCTTCCTTGAGAAATGGATGAGGAACTTCCTTTGGTCCGGGGGGTCCGGCCAATCCAAGAGGAGCCTCCTTAATTGGAATTCCATTTGTCAGCCTAAGTATGGAGGGTTGGGCTTTCGTCGCATCAATGATCTGCTCCTTGCCAATTCAATCAGCTTAGGCTGGGCGGCTTTCTCCTCTACTTCCCTGTGGGCTTCCTGGTTCAAAGCTAAGTACTTCAAAGGCTTCTCTCCGTGGCACCCTTGCTCCCTCTCCTCTGGCACTTGCATTTGGAGACCTATAAAGAGAAATTTGCGTTTTCTCTTTCATAATAGCCACTGGGTTTTGGGAGATAGCAAAAGCGCTAGCTTCTTGCATGATAAATGGCATGGGCCTCTTGCCTTGGCGCAGATCTTCCCTGAGACCCTTTTTCCCTGGGCGGGTTTTGTTCATGCAGTCTTCTCCAACAGCCAGAGGCTTCTAAGCCTCCCTTTGCCCCAATAGGTGTTCTCCTTCTCCTCCTCTCAACTAGCCTCATTCTCCTTGGCAACCGAGCCAGATGTGCTGGTTTGGTCTAACTCTAACTCCTCCCTCCTCTCCTTTGCTGCTGCCTAGGAGTCCATCAGATCCAGACGTCCCCCCTGCCCCTAGAATAAGTTTGCCTAGAACAGTCTCCTTAAGCTTTCTGTGGCTTGTTTTGCTTGGAAATTGTTCTATAACAAACTCCCTACCAATGCCTGGGCTCAATCCATTGGAATGCACTTGGCGTCTTCCTGCTACCTCTGTGGATCTCACCAGTAATCAGCTTTCTCCATGTTTTTCCTCTGCCCCTTTGCAACCTCCTTCTGGGATTGGATTCACCTTAAAGATAACTTCAAGTTTGGTGCTTCCAGCTCTGTTTCTTCCCAGTGGAATTCCTTCTCTGCTAACTCCTGCCATTCAGCCAAGAAGGGTTTGGATGCCCTCTTCATCACAGCCATCAATTCAGTCTTTGGAAGGTTAGGAATCAGACAGTCTTCTCCAGTAAGCCTCCTTCTTTAGACTCTACAATCAATTTCTTCATTTTGGATGCTTCTGCTTCTATGAGGTCCATGTCTACCTCCTTTTCTAGTCCTACTCTTTTCTCATTTGTGCTCTTATGTAATCAGTCCTATCATCTTTTAAGATAGTGCTTTGCTTCTTTTTCTTTTGAGGCTTTTCCCTTTCTTTGTTTGGCCCTTTTCCTTTTTCTGTCCAACCCCCCCCCCCCCCCCCCCTTTTTCTTTCTTAGTTCATATTTTATAATTCAGCAAATAATAATAATAATAATAATAATAATGATAGCAATGTCAAATCTTTCGCTATACAAATTCTCACTAAGGAGTTTTCAAATTTGCAGTAGTGTGGAATTTTCAAATCTATGGATACCTCACATGTTTTTAAACGTGCCCAAATCTAAATCGTGGTTTAAGATCATGATGTAACTTATGATTTGTTTGAACTCTCTCCCTCGTTTTCTTTTCATATAATTCGTTTATTGATGGAAGACTTCTCCATGGTGCAATTACTGTTGAAAATAGAAAATATCCAAGTTAGCATTTCGGACACAGATAGAAACACAGTTCATGATTGACTCAATTTGTTCTACCTTACCAAATAATGGGATCTGAATTTGTAGGATGAAAGTTGTAAATTTTCTATTCCACCAAATATAAAATTATTACATTGCTTTAGGAAGGACCCAAGCACCTAAAGTGGATATAATCAAGCCGCTCTAACCCAGGTTATTGTATTTTTAGTAAAAATAAGAAAGGGGAACTTCCCAAACATCACCTGAGGTCAACTTTGCTAAGCAGAGGGTTCCCTCACCTCATCTGAGGTCGACTTCGCACATCAGAAGGCTGGAGTCGCAGCCTCCTAAGCTGGGTAAAAAAAAAAGGAGACAAAAGACTAACATGAAAAAAGGGGTTTCTAACTCTAAATGCTAAGAGCTAGGACTCAAGGATGTTGAATGTGGGGCATTAGAAGAGTGTGAAGAAGAGTGGGGCTTTAGAAGAGTGTGAAGAAGAGTGTTTCTAGGGCTATGTTTATTGGTATAGACCTACAAGAGAGAATCGAAATGTCAGTTCTACATAGACTCAATGAATGCTATCAACAATCAAAATCACTTGACTTTGAGCTGCTTACTTCATATCTATGTATACTTTGACTCACCAAATATAAGGAGGCTTGATTAGATCAATCAAGTCCCTTCACACACAACTTTATTTTGAATTGCACTTATCCAAATTTTGACATTGATTTAGGCGTTAAGTCGTTATTAAACTTTATTACAATAACTGTACACAATGTATAGCCATTGATCGGGGGGATGTAAAATTAATGGTCACAATCATTTGATTGACTTGATATTTTGTGTACCACTAATCAACATTCAAACCATAAAAATCACACTATGGAACCTACCTTTTAGAAATTGTGTTACTGGGGGCCCACCTAACAAAAGACAATATGGAAACCACCTTTTCGGAATTATAT
>QPKB01000012.1:3716363-3737940 GCA_003546025.1 Camphora micrantha | reverse complement strand
CCCTAATAGATGCTCTTCTTCTCCTCCTTTCTCCTAGCCTCATTCTCTGGCAACCGAGCCTGATGTGCTGGTTTGGTCTAACTCTAACTCCTCCCTCCTCTCCTTTGCTGCTGCCTAGGAGTCCATCAGATCCAGACGTCCCCCCTGCCCCTAGTATAAGTTTGCCTAGAACAGTCTCCTTAAGCTTTCTGTGGCTTGTTTTGCTTGGAAATTGTTCTATAACAAACTCCCTACCAATGCCTAGGCTCAATCCATTGGAATACACCTGGCGTCCTCCTGCTACTTCTGTGGATCTCGCCAGTAATCAGCGTTCTCCATATTTTTCCTTTGCCCCTTTGCAACTCTATATGCCCATGCTTAGCTGGATTGTGGAATTTCACCTTAAATGATAAACTTCAAGTTGGGTGTCTCCTATGCTCTGTTGTCTAATTCCCAGTAGGAATTCCTTTCGTCTGGGCTAACTTCCTGCCATTCAGCCAAGAAGGGGTTTGGATGCCCTCTCATCAACGCCATCAATTCCAGTCCCTTTTGGGAAGGTTAGGAATCAGACAGTCTTCTCCCAGTAAGCCCTCCTTCTTTAGACTCTACAATCAAATTTCTTCATTTTTGGATGCTTCTGCTTCTATGAGGTCCATGTCCTACCTCCTTTTCTAGTCCTAACTCTTGTTCTCATTTGTGCTCTTATGTAATCAGTCCTAATTAATGGCTTTTTAAGAATAGTGCTTTGCTTACTTTTCTTTGAGGCTTTTCCCTTTCTTTGTTTGGACCCTTTTCCTTTTTCTGTCCAACCCCCGCCCCCCGCCCCCTGGCCCTTTTCTCTCTAAGTTCATATTTTATAAATTCAGCAAATAATAATAATAAATAATAATAATAATGATAGGAATGTCAAATCTTTTCGCTATATTCCAAATTCTAACAAGCTAAGGAAGTTTTTTCAATTTTGCAAGTAGTGTGGAATTTTCAAATCTATGGATACCTCACATGTTTTTAAACGTGCCCAAATCTAAATCGTGGTTTAAGATCATGATGTAACTTATGATTTGTTTGAACTCTCTCCCTCGTTTTCTTTTCATATAATTCGTTTATTGATGGAAGACTTCTCCATGGTGCATATTTCTGTTGAAAAATAGAAAATATCAGTTAGCATTTCGGACAATCAGATAGAAACACAGTTCATGCATTGACTCATATTCTGTTCTACCTTACCAAATATGTTGGGTTCTTGGAATTTGTAAAGTGATGAAGTTTGTAAATATTCTATTCCACCAAATATAAATTATTACATGTGCTTTAGGAAGGACCAAGCACCTAAAGTGGATATAATCAAAGCCGCTCTAACCCAGGTTATTGTATTTTTTAGTAAAAATAAGAAAGGGGGAACTTCCCAAACATCACCTGAGGTCAACTTTGCTAAGCAGAGGGTTCCCTCACCTTCACTGAGGTCGACTTCGCACATCAGAAGGCTGGAGTCCGCAGGCCTCCTAAGCTGGGTAAAAAAAAAAGGAGACAAAAGACTAACATGAAAAAGGGGTTTCTAACTCTAAAATGCTAAGAGCTAGGACTCAAGGATGTTGAATGTGGGGCATTAGAAGAGTGTGAAGAAGAGTGGGGCTTTAGAGAAGAGTGTGAAGAAGAGTGTTTTCTAGGGGCTATGTTTATTGTGTATAAGAGACCTACAGAGAGAATCGAAATGTCAGTTTCTACATAGACTCATGAATGCTATCAACAATCAAAATCACTTGACTTTGAGCTGCTTACTTCATATCTATGTATACTTTGACTCACCAAATATAAGGAGGCTTGATTAGATCAATCAAGTCCCTTCACACACAACTTTATTTTGAATTGCACTTATCCAAATTTGACATTGATTTAGGCGTTAAGTCGTTATTAAACTTTATTACAATAACTGTACACAATGTATAGCCATTGATCGGGGGGATGTAAAATTAATGGTCACAATCATTTGATTGACTTGATATTTTGTGTACCACTAATCAACATTCAAACCATAAAAATCACACTATGGAACCTACCTTTTTAGAAATTGTGTTACTTGGGGCCCACCTTAACAAAAGACAATATGAAACCACCTTTTCGGAATTATATTAATAAGAAGCCCACCTTTAGAAATCATGGTATGTGAGCCCACTTTTAAAAGTTAAGTATGACGGAATTCCGGACCTCTTAGAATTCATAAATGCTAGATGGGAGGATGGGACTTGTAAATGCCTTCTAGGTCCCATTTGACAATAAAATCCTTGGAATATTTTTTGTAAGTTTTTCTTGAAAATTTGAAAAACCCATATTTGGAAATTGTAAATCCTCTAGCATTTGGGTCAGAACTCTCCACATGATATGAAAATCCTTAGTTTTGTAGATTTGTGCACCGATACTAATTTCTCACAGCTATACCTAGAATGAAAAATTCCCAAAGTTGACTATTGACTCTCTCACGTCCATCTCATTTTAACAAAAGACCGAGTCAAATACAAGGAAACTCGGTCAAGTCCCCTCATTATTAAGTTGTTTTTATTTTGAACTATTTGATTGGTAGATCTAGTTTTAAACAACTAATGTTAATATTTAAGAAATTATACATGAGGTTTGGAGTAAAAAACTTACAAATGATCACTGGGATGTAATTTGAAACTTGTATTTGATCTTTTAAATTCAATACTTTGACCAACAAATAATTTAATATGCAATGTTTTTCTTTTATTTTTCTTATTACAATGTTTTTCTTGCGCATATAGATTTATTAATTTGACTTGATTTTCTTGAATGCATGTAAATAATTGTATACTTATATTATTTAAGCATTTGACCCATCTTTAATTTTTTTTTTTTTTAAAGGACTCACTCAGACACTTAGCTGATTCTATCTAAGTCTTTTCTTTATTTTTCTTGCTTTGGATGAGTCACGCCTAAGTCATCGGTTTTTCCGACCTTGAGTTATACAACCGATACACACCGATATTGAGGTGAAATCCTAAATTATATAAATCCCGATCAATGAGGAGTTATCAAATCTACTATAATGAGGAATTTTCAAATCTGTGAATTCCTCACCTATTACAAAACATAGCCTTAAGCACTTTAAAATTTTACGATTTTGGGATTCTCCAGATTCTATTGGAGAAAAAAGTGGATACCTGATAGGAATTTCAAAATTCCGAAATAGTCAAGGTTCTTGTTAGGAACTCTACTAAAGAAATAAGTTGTTAGTCCTCATTGGATTTTATCACAATAATTATGCACAATGTATGGCCATTGAGTGGAGAGCCTAAACTAAAAAACTAAGAACATTTTGATCAGCCTGACTTTTTGTCGGGCCCATTGAAAGTAGACATTTTCAAGGGGCATCACCATGCTAAGATTTGAAAGAACCAAAGTGTCAATAAATATATCAAATTGACTAACATTATAGTCAAGGGATTATCCTATCGAGGTGTAACAAAATGTGGTATAAAAAAAAAAACATGGTGCTCTCTCGTTAGGTAAATGAACTCGAAGGGTTTGTTTGTTTGCACATAATACATTGAAGTTGAATGCATAAGAATTTATGGAAAAATAAACTCCAACAAAGGATTATTAAAGAGGTAAGAGGTCAAGGAATTGAGGTGAGAAGTGAAGAATATCAGGTAGAGATGTAGATGCAACCCTCAGTCTCCTTGGAATTGACTTACTAGGATATTCATTTCCCACCTAGCTCCCCTTGAGTCATTTTCCATTAGATAGTCATTTTTGGAAATTCATATTTGTTTTGTCAAATTTAATTCATTTTAGAAATGGAAGTATTACAATTCCTATGTAGTCAATTATATAAAACAAACATTCCCTAAAACTATAAAGATTGTATTTCGATAAGTGAACAAATTCGACCTGCAAAAAGAAAGTGAGAAGAATGTCAAATAAGAGAGAGAGAGAGAGAGAGAGAGAGAGAGAGATGTCATATTCTCAAAGAACTTCGACCTATAACTAAATTATCCAAACCACTCAACTCAAAGCAATCTTCAACTATTTGTGTGCGTCTTCAACAAAGAAGCAAAACTTTTGCCAAGAAAATTTCCTGTACGTGCGGCATACAGACCAAATCCTCAGTGTCACCCATAAATCATAGCCTCTACATATAAGTAGAAAGTTGATCATCCAAAATTTCTGAATAAAAAGTAGGCAATTAGCACCATCCGATCCGATTAGCAATAGTTGTAGCCAATTACACTGGCCACCATTGGTCACACGGTTTGGAAAGCACTGGAATTAGCCTTTGGTGTATTCCATGCCTCAAGCTAAAACACCAACTTTTAAAAAAAAAAAAAAAAAAAAAAAACAAGAGGACCCCTCTTTCTCTCTCTCTTAGCATTACCTTGAGTGCTACATAAACGTCTCATTCACCACATTAAAATCTCGTCCCACAGAAGTCACTTTCTCCTCTTTCTTCCTCTCACCCTACATTATTCATGGGTGGATTATAATGGAGCCTTGAGTAAATAACAAATCCTTGGTTTCAGTCTCTCCAGAACCATTAGAAAGGTGAACCCCAGAAAGAGAGGAAAAAAAAAAAGAAAAAATAGAGAGAGACATCAAAGGAGGAAGGAGGAGAAGTTGTTGGTGGACAAAAGGTTTCACTGATTCTCACACATATAAACCATCAGTTGCAGCAAAACCCCCATCAGTTTTCTGCACCTCTCTTGGGTAGTTCTCTTCATATCTCTCTCTATATATAGAAGACTGAAATAAAGAGAAAATCTTCTTCCTTTGCTTCAAATATCAACCCCACACAACCTTCCCTTTTGAGACCAGTCAGTAAAAACGCCTCTACCTTGACAACCCCTTTTAGCTTCGGCCCTGTTGTCTCTGAACTTTCAGTTTGCTAATTGGAACTGTTTCTTCTTCTGGTTTGTTTCAGAGTTAGCTAGAAGAGAAGCCCAAACTGTGGAGATTAAGAAACATCAGATATGGGCCGTGGAAAGATCGAGATCAAGAGGATTGAGAACACGACCAACCGTCAGGTGACGTTCTGCAAGCGTCGCAATGGCCTCCTCAAAAAGGCCTATGAATTGTCTGTGCTTTGTGATGCTGAAGTCGCCCTCATCGTCTTCTCTAATCGCGGCCGTCTCTACGAATATTCCAGCAACAGGTGAAATTACTGAGCTGGGTTCTCTTTGTTTATCTTTTAGTTCCCTTTACTTTAAAATTTTTTTTAACCTTCTCTTGAAGATCTAATGCTTTTTTCTCTATGGAGATCTTATATATAAAGGTATATTTTATGTTATTGGATCCTGTGATAGTCTTTTTTGGAAGCTCTATTTGTTTCCAAAGAGATTTGATTGTTTATTATGCTTCTATTCATGGTCTTCTCTCTCTACATTTAGATGATATCTGGCTAACAATCTGAAGACTTGCTTCTCTATTTGGGTGCATAAAAATGTCATATTTCTACCAGTTTAGGGATCTCTTTGTGCTTTTCTGATATATATATCCAAAAGCAAAGCAGAAAAATGTCAAGGATTTAGATTCAGTTTGACAAATCTTCCCTTGGGTCTTTTCCCTTTTCTACTCTTATTTTTTCCTTCCTAGGGTAAGTGAAGCTATCTTCTGCATTTTTTCTGTTACTTTCCTTCATATTTTTTGGGTTGCTTTAATGGGTAGATGAAGAAATCTATTAGGGTATCAGGTGTAAATGTAAAAGTGGTAAAAAGAAGCACTTAGGATTCATGCAGCTGTGGTAGCATTAGCCTCCTTGTATATCGGTTTTAACATTGCCATTTCCTCTCTTTTTTTTCTCAGCTCTCATTCCTCTTCCTGTTTGTTCCCTCCTCTCTATCTTCTTTTCCCTCTCTCCCCTTCACGTCACCCATCAGCTAAAGAAACCCATCTGCAAAGCTGTCACGCTCTCATTAGCCCATTCCTAAGCAGATAGTACTCCCAACTTGACACTTGCTAAAATTAAACGTCACTTCTTACAACAAAAAGGAAAATTGAAGATCAACCCAGATTAGGGTTTCTAGGGTTCCATCACCCCCCAAATCATTTTTAAAGTGATTCTAGCAAGGAAAGACCCAGTCTTTATTTTTACCCATTGAGTCCTTTTGTATCAATGTGTTTTAGTGAGAAATGAGAATCCTTGCGTCACATGACATGTGATTTTTCAGTTCATTTCTCCTGTCAGAAAGGGATGCTAGCTTGATTTCCTCAGTGGGTGTTGTTTCCTT
The DNA here is from genome assembly GCA_003546025.1 of Camphora micrantha. Taxonomy (NCBI): domain Eukaryota; kingdom Viridiplantae; phylum Streptophyta; class Magnoliopsida; order Laurales; family Lauraceae; genus Camphora; species Camphora micrantha. The sequence goes on along the minus strand of QPKB01000012.1, from coordinate 3,731,722 downwards.
TCCTCTCTTCTCCTTCTTCTTCTTTCTAGGCTCTCTTTCCTTCCTCCAGTTTTCATTGGTATACAAGGAATTGTAAACACCCCACCAATGAGAATAGGCCCAAGTCAGAGCTTATGCTCAGATTTCACTCCATATTGCAAAGTGGCCATCTGGGGTAGTGCTAATAAAGTTGAGAATCAAGAGCTTATGAAGAAAAATTGCAGACTAGTCTTTCTTCTCTCTCTCTCTCTCTGGGGGGAGATGTTGAAGGAAGAGAAAAAGAGTACGGTCTAGGGAGAGCCAATGGGCGGCTTCTGAGAGCCTGGGGAGTTTGATAGATGTCCCGCGGTGTATCAGAAAGGACCGGTCCGATGGGAATGCAGGCGGTTTCACGGGTCCCGAGGCGGGTAAAGGAGCGGGTTCCGGTGGTTTGTATGCCGGGTAAATGGGTATGGTGTACACGTGTCCGGTTCGTGATCCAGCCAATGATATCGTCGGATCGTGTGCCAGCGTGGCAGTGCCCGACCAATCAATGCTCGACGAAACTAAGGTATGGAGGATGGCCTTTTTCGGATGCCTGACGGGATCCGAAATATCGGAAAAGAGACATATTTGGAATTTATTGGCTTTCTTGTATCTCAAGGCTTGGCAGTCTGGATGTGTACTTATTTTATAATGCATGCATTTGGCATGCTTCTCATTTGATCAGGGACATTCAAATAGTGGGCCCCATTTTAGATGGACCATCGCCCGATTGGATTGGATTGGATTCCATCCTTTTTGGATTAAGGCGATGAAATGGATGGTTTAGATTCACTAATGATAACGGATTCACAAGATGAACTGACAAGATGACTATCTAGAATGGGGCCCTTGATTTGGACGATGAAGATTTTGCTTGATTCATTCATGCCATATGAAATGGAGGTCACCTTGTACCTGTTGAGAGAGACAACTGAAGTATGTCTGAACATGTAAGACTGGTCAGGGCTTTATTTGGTACTTGGCTTCATCAGTTGCTTCTGGTTTAGTGTGACTGGAAGTGACACTCAGGAAGTGTGACCTGGGTTTGAATGTTGGGGCTTGTTCTATATCTTTTCTGGTAAAAGAGTGATTCAGGGTACAATTTAATGAAAGTGGGGAAGGAATGAAACTCATTTGGATGTATGGTTTGATTGGACTATTGATTTGAAATGGGTGATCTGATGAAGTGGTTTGATCGATCATGGGAGTCTATGGTCTGGTGGGCCCACAACAGCATAAGGTAAGCATTGCTGAGCACCAGTGTTCAGGGGTGGGAGGGATCCTTGTTATGGTTACTTTATTATAATTAATATTAGTATAATAATCCGTGCTACTATGATCTATTAAGAAAATTTAGATGAAGTAAAATAATCATCCAAACACTTAATGGATGGTGATTTGGTTTTGATGAAAGTGTAAAATTTAAAAAGAGAATAACAAAGAAGATTATGAGAGCATATTTTTCTCAATCTGAAAATCTTTAAAATAGAAATGCGATAGGGGAAGTGGAGTAGGAAAAAAAGAGGAGAATTATATTTATAATGAAAATGTAGTTGTTGCAAAAAGTTAAAAGTGAGAATATATACTTGAGTGGTTAGAATACAATTACATGTTAGAAATGGAAGGATAAAGTGAGTTATTTGTAGAAAATGAGTAATGACTTCACGTCAAAATCAACCGTTGTAGTCAAAATTAACTTCAATATTCTTAGCTTTAATATATGTAATTGAATCTCTAGGACTTCTAAGCATTGTCTTTTAAAGAAAGCGATAAAAAGTAAACAATGAAAGTTAAATATCCAAGAGGAACATCAAAAGGTCTCTTCTTCAATCCAACCATCACCCTAGGACATTAATTGTTAGGAAAGTGATGATTCCATTGGCGTTGATCTCCACAATAGACCCCTTGAACCTTACATTCTAGTAGTTTCTTGATAAAAATCCTTTCTTTTAATCAGTTGATAAAATCCTATTTACTATGAGTTTTGAGAAATTCTATAAGACTTAGGCAAACAGCCCCTAAAGTTTGTATGCATACAATGTTAATAAGATATAAAGGATATCTTCAGATTGTGTGATCATTTTAAACCTCTAGCCTCTTGACAAGGCTTCACAAGGAAATTATGCAAACACTCTTTAAGTTTTTTTTTTTTTTGGTTAATGAAGCCATAACACAAAGACCACTTCCATTATGGCCGATCAAACAGGAAAGAACTATCATCAATCAATAGAATGTGGACATAACTTAAAGACTGCCAATAAAATAAAGTTGATTCTACGAGTGACAACTAACAATAAAATGAAACATCATATGAATACATAAGATCATCTATTTGGTTTTACTGTTGGTATTTGGCCAATGACAAGAGGGCTAGAGACAAAAACTATTCAGATGGATTTTAAGAGTTTTCTGTGATTTTAATGAGGGCTTGGTGTACATAACAAAGTGCATTATAATTCTTTTCAAACCAAACTCTATCAACCGAATCGCTTCCAAATTAGATTTTATGGACTCAATTGAGCAATGTAAAAAAAAAAAAAGTAGATAAAAAAGTATGAATGTATACATCTATGCAAGAAGGGCATGCATACATGAAGGAGAATCTACTTAGCGATATCATGGATTAATGTCAATCCACATAATAGGAGATGTAATCCCTACCAAGTGCAGGACCAAAAAAAAAAACAAAAAAAAGGAAGTTCGCTGACAAACTAAATCAGTGACAGTTGCTCTAATATAATGAGCATTGAAGTATATTTATAGAGGTACGGCAAGATCAGCTTAATTCTAACTTGTCCCTTATGTTCATATTTTGATATATAATTTCACTTTAATGTATTTCAGTATTACTCCTTAAAAGCTTTTGTGTATACTTCTAATTGTTAACAATATTCAATAGGAAGAATAATTGTGTTCTTATCAGAACTAACATGTCCCCTTGAGTCAGAGGTCTAAGAAGAAATGGAATTAATGGAGTTCTAGAAAAGGGTTCTCAAGTAAAGAGCCATGAAAGTTATTAGTTGTAAATGAACTTATAAAAGGTTGCTTGAGGTACAGATTTGTGTTATTCACACTGTCTTGTTAATAGTTATCATGATTTAAAAACTCATAATTAGTGAGATTTGACCCCTAAGAATTATTCAAGTCAAAATTGTTTGAAGTGAAATAGCTAGTTAGCGCTTGGAAAATACTGGATTTAGATCTAGCAAATGTTGTTGTTCATGAAAACCCAACATACAAACTGAGGGAGCATAATTTTGACCACATCATTCAGGAAGTTGAATACATTACTTTTGGCGCAACATGCATCTTTTTCTCTCTTTCGTTTTCGTTTTCTTTTTAATCTCTCTCTTCCAACCGAAAATAACCTAATTAACATAAAATCCTCATAATATTGTAAAATGAAACTAAAGATGATGTTAGTTTTGTGTGTTGAATAAATAACTTAGAGAAAGTATAAAGAAATTCATGATAAGGGATATGTCAATAAAAGGCAAAGCCCTTAAAGTACATGTAGTTCCTTGTTACATATATGATATCATGAATAAGGAGGACCAAGGAGGTATCGGCAAAATAGCAACTTCAGGTAATTTGGTTAGGTGGGTTATTGGGTTATGTCTTTGCATTTCGCGTTTAACGGATTGGTTTATTGGGTTGGCCAATGACCAGATTTATGGTCATGGATGTTTTGGAAATGGTACCGGAGCCTTTTTGGGACTAAGAAAGGGTTTCTTATAAGCTAAGAAAGTGAAAATTATATATTGATGTAATCTGAAACCCTATACTCTGTGACGTAGTTAAAATGATAAGAGCTCTCTCTCCTATGGGTGTCGTCATGTTCTGAACCACACGGGACTGAATGGAGGAAAGTGTTCTTTTCTGTGAATATTGGCGAGTTTGCCAAACCACATAAATCTCCGTGTGATTTTCTTTCTTGTGTCGTTGATTGATTGTCAATCGCAGTAATTCACGCTTCTGCACACGCACATAACAAGTTGTATCAGAGCATGGCAGTTTAAGAGGGTACACTAGGACTACCAAAAAGAAAAGGCATGCTGGTGGATACCAGCCCTTTAGGATTCATTTTGCTTATGTAAAATACTCCAGTGGTATCTCTTAGCTCGGATGAAAAAACATGATACTCACTACAGTAGTTAATTATTACCTACTCTTCACCCTATAGGGATGAATAGTTGGGAAATTGATGGTTCCTTATGAATCTCTACCATTTAACTCTTCATCCATTTGATACAGCACCTAATTCCTCAAAGTTTAGAAAGTTTTTTTTTTAAATGTGCTCTAAGCACTATTGATTTTTTTTTTTTTCGCCGAAATGCAAAAGTAGATTAAGAAGAGAAGAAGATACATGGAATGCAAAGGGAACTCCCAAAAATGAAACAATGGAAAGGGCTTTGGCTAGAATGGAAGTTTTTAATGATGCATCTCAATTGCATATTAAGAGATCAATTTTATGGTGGAAACTCAATTTGCAAAAAAGCAAAACATAAACAGAAGCCCTCCCAACAAAGAAGTAAATTACTGGGGTGTGGGAGATGCTGCAAAAGATTCATTTTTTGTATAGAGGATTTCACAATGCTTCTTTTTGGTATTTGTTTTTTTTTTTTTTTTTTTTTTTTTTTGCTTAATAGTAATTGTGTATAAAAGGAAGAAAACAAGGCAAAAACACCCCCAAACAGAAAAACAGGAACCAAAAAAGGGAGGGGACGCTTACAGAAATTGCCAACCAACCCAAATCTTTTGGGGATTTGTTAATATATACTTACTCATCTTCAGTAATTTTAGTAAGAGACTTTCAGTAAGAACTCAAGTAAATTCAAGTCTCCACATTTCATGAACATTTTGGATGACAACTCTCCCAGGAAAATCAATCATCAAATTAAATAACAATTCAAGATCATAAAGTTTTAAAAAAGAACTCCCTTTATAACGACCTTAAATCACCATAACCAACTTCCTGCTACTAGAACTCCTATTTTTGTTGCCCTTTTAGTTTTGTGGAAGCTTTGATTGAAGATGATTTGGCTGCTACAGGCATGAAGATGAACCATGAATAGGATAGGACCAAATAACCGTCTTGGAGATTGGAAATCTCTATTAAGTAAATTCGTCTTTTACTTCCGAACAACTTAGACTTTTGGGATGTATTGACTAGTCAGAGTTTACATGCCTCAACTATTTCAGTCTTCACGAACTAAAGGCTAAGATGGACACCCTGATCAAATTATCTAAGTGAATCTGATTGATAGCCAACAATGTTAGTGGTCTAGTTAACTTTTTAGTATAAAATGTCCAAGTGTCATTACAGTTTCTTCGGTGATGTTCACACCTTGGTTTGCCTATTTCTTCTACTAATAAGTGGGATCAAGTCGTCCTAACAATCTAATTATTTGGCCATGAAATTATTCCTTGTTTTGCCTATTGATGTTTTGGTCTCGTTTTGTATGGTTTCTCTTTTAAGTGGAATGAATTCTCTTTGGGCTCAAAAAATAATTCATAAATTTTTTCATTAACCATTCATCTTGTAGGCCACACTTTGAATTTAAAATGTTTCTCCACAATCACATTGAAAAGATGTCCACAATCAAAGTATTAATAGCAAACAGAATGGATTCTCTTGAACAATTACAACATACAGGGTCAAAATTAAAGTCTTTTGGTTTACCACTCTCAATTTTGAAAGAGTAATCATGTCCATCTGATTAGCTATTTGCAAATGGATGTAGTAGATTAAGAAGGTCCTATCAAATTTGAAATGATATCTTAGGAGCCCAATGTTTGGCACTTAACTAGTTAAAGCGAAGTGAAGTGAATGCAGATAAAAAATGACAAGGGGTTATACATAATTTCAAAATTCCCTCTGAATTTTTCAAAAAAAGTTAAAAAAATAATTTTCTTTTTCCACTAAAAGACAAAAAAACTCCACTTTTCTATACAAAAAGTCAAAAAAATTTCATACCAAACAACTAAAAATAAAACACCATCATAACATCTTATATTTTATTCTCTCTTGATTTGATACTTCACCTTATTATACTTCAATTCACCATACATCCAAACAGGCTAACGGTCTTTTTACACGGTCGATCCTAGCCATCTTGACAAATGATCTATAAAATTAGGAACTGTAGAGAATGGGTGTATTTAGTATTTACATCTACACACCGTAGAGGCAAAGTAGCTCTTCATTTCAATCTGCCTTTCGCATTGGATTTGATTGCATTGATTAGGTTGATTTGGGTTTGGACTAGGAGCAGGCTAAGAATTGTGGCCATCTCAACTTACATATGTGCTGCCTCAATGGAGAGACACCTAACTTTTTCCTTCATAAGACTGCCTATCTTTTGCTTTTCACTATCATTTCAGGTACTATTCCAACATAACAAAGCAAAAGCATAAATATCCGTATGGAACATCCATATCCTATCCAAATATTCGACACACAAAAAGAAAAAGAAGAGACTTTAAATGTGATTTTTTGTTCATACAAGTACACCTTATACAACGGGGTGGGATAAAATAACAAAGGGGTCATTTGAATGGGGAGAAAAGAAGTGGAGAATTTGTACTAGGGACAGTTTTCTCCACCTTTTCTACCCCCAAAAACTGAAGCTAAAAGAAGAGAAAAAGGTCAAATTGGGAGCATAACTCAACCTAAAAATAAACCTGTCTTTTCAAATGAGCTTCCCAAGTGCAACTTCCTTCTACTTGGTCATAGTTAAAAGTAACTTCTAATACAACTTCTAACTATATATCTAAGGAATGACTTCTCATGGGAGCACTGCTTTGAGTCATTTCCTTCTGATGATAACACACTTTTCTAAAGAGATGCAAAGACATGCTTCAAGGAAATTCTTAATTCAAATGCATCTAAAACTGAGCCTACCAAAGTGCAGATGCTTACAAGGATACCACCTCTTGTGTGGCATCAATAAGCCAACTCAAAGGGCATTTAACCTTTTTTAACACCATGTTCTCATGTTACAACCCAAGTGAAGAGATGGAATCCTATTGCTAACTTGGAATCCTATTGCTAACTCTAATGGTATCTTAACCCATCTTAGGGTTACTCATATTGCTTGTGTTTCTTTCCAAATTCCCATGTAATTAATTCAAAGCATATCTAACATTTGATATTGTATCAATAGCATCACCATTTATTTATTTTTTTAAATTTTCAATCACGGGTGAGCACATTGATGTGTACTGGGTTTCCCTTTGATAACTAGTGGGCTTTACACTTCCTTTATGACAAGAATTAGAACCTTATTCTTACACTTAGCACCTTTGGTATCCTACACAGTGTTAAGGCAACGATTGAGCGATACAAGAAGGCAAGCGCAGACACCTCAAATTCTGGTTCTATTTCAGAAGTTAGTACTCAGGTAAGGGTTTTTTTTTTTTTTTTTTTTTTTATATTGTAAATTCCATATATCAAACAATGTACATTATGGTGTTGTACTAGGTACCATCGGTTGTGTTGATGACATGAAATTCTTACTTATATTGTTGTAGGCTCTTAACTTCTTTATCACCGTCTCACTTATTCCACTTATCCATGAAATAAATTAACAACCAATGACAGGAAAGAAACGTTACTTTTCAGGGTGGTTGTGGACAGGGATGTGAACATGAATAGGAAGTGTTTAGTAGAAGTCTCAACCTCCAAATTCTCTGACCAGGGGAATGAGTTAAAGGGCCTCAGTTATATCTATATGCCCCAAGATTGTTTCAAGCATAAAAAATATGTGCTCAAGTAACACATATAATACATTCAGTTACTTTTATTCTTTATGGCTCCTTGGTGCTTGTTCTGTCGCTTCTCTGAAGCTTTTGGGGCTTTGGCCATAGTATGCTTTTCTCCTTTTATACTATACTTTGCCTTTAAAGCAAAAAAAGAAAAGTAACATTTAATAAAAATAAGTAATCTATATAAAATACCACTAACTGGACCGCATATAGGTACCCTACCCCCACTTATAAGTAGGCATCTAAGTGGGCCTGACGATCTGACTTGCATATGAGAACTATGTACTCTGGTCATAGGAGAACATCCCTCCTTTTGCAATTACTTCAGAGAGAGCAACATCAACTGTGAAAAACGCAGTTGGATGAAGATGCCTGCGAATATGTTCAAAATCAGAGTGGAGAGCCATAATGAATTGTACTTGTTGGTTTCTTGTCTATATGAGCTAAAAGTGATTGAATCTTCAGGACAAACAAACTGAGGCCGCATCAGTGCTAGTTATCTCACAATCTAGTCTGAAACCAGAAATCAGGGCGCCTATCGTTTACTTGTTCGTCATTTTCTAATTTCAGTTCAACCAGATATCTCCTAGTTGGATATACAATCTGAAAAGTTACTCCCAAGACGCTTCAGGTTGTCTAAATTTTTCCCTATTGGCAATCCAAGAATTGTTCTTTCCAATATCAGACTCATATTCTTTGTACTTTTGATCTGATTCATCTGAGCCTCCAGCCTTCTTAGTGATGTATTTTAACAATTTCTGTTATTTCAGGTGATTTCGTATTAGATGATCCAATAAGTACAATTGGTTCCATCCTATTTTACAATGATGTTTTGTGGCTTATTTGACATTGTGAGTGTTATCTTGCGGCTGAACCTCATTTCTCACCTTACTACCTAGGGACTAAACCCTTGGTTCAATAGCAGTTGTTATTTCTCTGAGGCTGGAGTTTCCTTCCCGCGGGTATATTTCTCCAGGGATGGAGCTTCTCTCCACGGGAGGGGATGTTATCTCCCCAGTGATGGGGTCTCTAATGGGTTCCAGCCCCCTCGGCTGTTTAAAAGAAAAAAAGGAAAGAAAAGGTCGCAGACAAACTGAAGGAAATCGTCACGTATAATACTGGTCTACCTCTATGATAGATGCTAGAATGCATAGAATGAGATCAACCTGATATTTGTTCATAGATCTGTCCCAAAAATAAAGAAAGTATGATTATGAGAAATTTCGGGGTTGCATCTGGAGATGATGAAATAGGGCTCACTTGGGGAGTTAAGGGGATGGTTCTTTAATCTTGAATGCTTGCATTTTTCCTTTGGGAGAAAAACACATCAGCTTCCTGTTATGCCTATCTTAAGAAAAGGCAGAAAAACAAGTTTTTAGATCTAAGAACAAACATATTCATTATTATAAATACTAGAGATACATCAATTGCAAGTTAAAAGTTTGGCTTAAAATTCCAACTTGTAAAATTTGAATAGATATTTTCTAACCCCATGTATTCATTTTCACATGTCAGTACTACCAACAAGAAGCCTCAAAACTACGGCAACAAATTGGGATTTTACAGAATGCCAACAGGTAATTGGTAGGCATTATTGCTCATTATTTGACAATTTGCAATTGTGAATTATAAGTTAGGTATATACAGGCATTTGATGGGTGAGACTCTTAGCGCCATGAATGTTAAGGAGCTCAAGCAGCTGGAAACTAGACTGGAGAAAGGCATCAGCAGAATCAGATCAAAAAAGGTTTGAACATCATTTTTAGAAACTCTTGTTTAATAAGCATATCCTTTTAGTCTCTCATATGCTCTTACATACTTGCTAATGTGGTCATGGTTTTGACAGAATGAGCTGCTGTTTGCTGAAATTGAGTATATGCAGAAAAGGGTAACTAGAGATCTCACACATTGGCTCAAATTCGATGATTTTTTTTTTTTAGTTTTAAACTTCTGCCAATGCATATCAATGAGTTTAATTACAATCCAAAGGATTTATGCGTAGTTGTCAAAGTACTTCTTAGTTGCGCCAAATCCACCGTACATGGAATAAACATATGGCATCCAGATTGTCTGAATCATCGTCGTTGCCGTCACCTTGGGATGAATGATGACGTTTACCATCTTGCATTATCAGTGGAACAATTCAATAGCACTAGCAGGGAGGAAAAGTAAAATGTTCAGAGTCTGACAGCTAATAATCAACATGTGGATTCCATTGGTCTAATTGGGGATTTATGTCATTCGTGGGGAAGTTCCATCAGTTTCCACAATTGTTAATATCTAGACCACCAACCTTATTTGAAAAAGGATAGAGCTTTGGATACCTGGTTTGATGATTTTTCTTATTTTTATATACTGTGCAGGAGATTGATCTGCAAAACAGTAACATGTACCTCCGAGCAAAGGTCTCTCTCTCTCTCTCTCTCTCTCTCTCTCTCTCTCTCTCTCTCTCTCTCTCTCTCTCTCTCTCTCTCTCTCTCTCTCTATCTATCTATCTATCTATCTATATCTATCTATCTATCTCTCATTAGTAACTTCGTGCCTTTCAGATTTCTGAAAATGAGAGAGCCCAACAGAATATGAATGTGTTGCCAGCACATGAATATGAAGTAATGCCAGCATTTGACTCTCGGAACTTCCTACATGTAAACCTCTTGGAACCCCATCACGGTTACTCCAACCATGAGCAAACCGCTCTCCACCTGGGGTAATTATTTTCCATTTTTCTCCCAAGAAACACATGAATAAAAGTACATGACTGAATTCAGGCAATGATACATTCATTGTATATTTGTGGGTCAAATATCTGAATGTATGATTTCATGATGTTAGTTTCACATGGAGCTTGCATTTAATTCTTACATTGATCCTTTTTTTTTTCTTTTTTGTGTTTATATGTGAAAGCTTTTTTTGATTCATTTAACTTTGGTTGTAGATAATATGTTGGAAGAGTTGATATTCTATAAAGCTTCCTTCAAGAGCTTGATTATAAGTATTCTTGCACATGAAAGTCTCCGGCCTTAATTTGCGTTGTTAAAGCTAAGTCCAAGAGATGGAACTCTACCCAAAGGAGAGCCTAAGTATCTTCATCCATGCAGTGGTCAGAAGACTCTTGTGGTGTCTTGTTGTTGGATAATGATTTTATCTCTGTAACTTATATTCCTAGATGATTATATATATGTTTGATGTACTTATTTTTAGCCTCCCCCATCCACACACTACACTGAGGAGCAGAAAGTGGTATGTTACAGATGAAGTAGGCTTCATCCATGGATTGCCTAATCATGAGTGTTGGCAGCTGGATGAGATGATCCACACCATCTAATCGATGAACTATTTATTGTTCACTGTCATGAATATTATTCTGTGTCCATCTGTAGTATCATACGAATCAGGTATTAATCATCTTCAATGCATCATTCCAGGGAAAAGATTTCTGCTTTCGACAATGGTAAATCAGATCTGGGCCTTCTGAGATACTCATTTCTGAGGATTCTCTGAGGTCTGACTACCAGCACACTGAGACCAAAGGGAAGGGTGTAAAATCCTCAATTCTCCAAATTCGTCACTTCTCACCAAACATGACCTTAAGAATCCTCAACTATACAAATCCTAAGTGAGGAAAGCCCAGTGCCAAGGAAGTGAGGAATCCAAACCTGATACCAAACGTGACCCTAACATATATCAGCTGTACAGATTAGTCCATAACATCCACGTGTATGTAAGGGAAGGATTGAACTCTTCTTTGTTGACAGTTCACTGGATGCTATATACTTTTTTTTTTTTGGTAAAACGACTGGATGTTATATACTTGGTGGACTAGAAATGGAAACATGACTAAAACTAAAAATAGGGACAGAGAAGTGATTTTCAGAAAATCAAAAAAGTGTGGAGCACTTGATTGGTAATATTTTCTTAGGAAATCTTGGAATCTTTTTGTTTTATACATTCTTTTTCATTTGAGAACTAAGGAGGCCCCTCATTTGCCTATCATTGATAACCCCTTTTGTTCTCCAATTTCAGCTTTTCTCAATCCCTTCTTTCCTTGACATGTGCCAGTCCCAAACTTGGATAAAGGCTACTCAAATTTGAGGGCGGTTTCGTAGCACGTAGCCAACTCAAATTAGACAAAATATGGTTCATGGAAATGATGATGGCATTCTTCAAGGTTATTAATCTTACACAATGCAAGAGGATGGCTATTGCTTTGTCTTCTTTAAAATTTTGATAAATAGCTAAACCTCATTCTTTTGATCTTTTGCATTTCTTTTCATTTGGTTGTCAGCTGGAAACAGGGTAGTACCTGGGCTTGGCTAACCTTAGACCAGATTTGAGCCCAGTGCATATTGGATAGTTTGGGCAGCTCATTTTATGCCCATTGTGGCTCCACCCTGATTTTCTGGCTCAGTATGTAAATAGGATTTATGATGCTTTTTTTCTTTTTACTTGTTTGTACCCCGGCAGAGGGGCGCAAGGACCCCATGAGAGACTGAGCACCCCCGCATGTCAGAAAGAGCACTTGCACAAGTGAGAAGAAGACACTGCACGTGCAGCAGGGAGGGAAGACTCGCACTTATGAGGAGGGAGAGAACCAGCGATTTTCAGGCTTTATGATGCTTGAAGTCTCAGATGGAGGATCTGAACCATCCAAGCCCAACATGTAAGACTATCAACCAAGTAATTTTATAAGGGGCTGACCGAGGCCTAAATTTAACGTTGGCTGGTTGGAACCTCGTCCCCTTGGACTTTATTAGGGATGTAGGACACTCTTTATTTGGAGTATTCTGTTTTGGTATTCGATTTAGAGTTTGGAAAAATTTTTCTTGAAGATTAGGCTTTTAGTTTGGTTTAAGTTTTGAATTTGGGACTTAGAGAGTTATTTTTTATGACTCAGGGTATCCCTCTCTAGCCCGGGGGTTATCCGGTTCTGACGAGCAAGGAACTATTTTCTGGACATACATACATTGCCGCACGTATAGTACCCAGATAACACAAGGGGTGTGAGTCACACTCAAACCCTTGGGGAGCAAACCCAATGCTTAAACCAAGTGAGCCACCACCTTGACGGCGCTTAGAGAGATTTTGTTTACAGTCTTTTCTTAATTCGTAATTTTGCATTTTTGGAGATTAGGGTTTTGAATTGAGTATAGGGGATTTTAGCTTTTTATTTGAATTTTGGGAGTGGGGGTTTTAGTCTTCTAGATACATATAGAACTTTTTTTCTGAATTCGGAGAGTTGGAATTTGGTGGTACTGCATAACCAAATTGCACTCAGACTCGAATCAGCAAATGGTCCAAGGCTCGGGTCTTCTATTCCAGGCTTCACCCAGGCTTGGGCTTTGCACCCTTGATTATGTCAATATCCTGCCCAAGTTGCACCCCTGCTTATGAAACCGGCTCAAATAAAAAGATGGTGTTGTCCTACAAAGAGAGTTTGGGCAAAAAAAGATGAAGAAACCTCATCTTCAGCACCGGCATGTGCAGATGACAAAATGAATTGGCAGCAAAACTGGGTCATCCAAACTGTTCCTCACTTGAATTAGTGAGACAGGGACATTAAGACCCAACCAGATACATATCTGTCCCAAGAACCCTGATCTAATCGCCTATCTGGACTCACTATGATTAGTTTAACTATTTATAAATCTTGAAACCCTGTCGAATGATCTCCCCTTAATGGAAAATGAATTGAGGAGAGATGGAAAATGAATAGCCCACCGTCGCCCTACTAATTCAAATGCTATCTAGTCAATGACTCTTAACTTTCTATTATCCTCCAAATCCTAAAAAGTCAATGATTCCATGTCCTAATCTTATCCTAACTGTAAGAAACCATGCTTTCAAACTCATGAATTTAATCTTACATAAAGACCTTGCGGATAAAATGTAGTACACACACTACTTCATACATATAAATGGATGGATCCCACACCTTAAAAACTAGCATATGACTGCACATTACATCCAAGAACTACTACCAATTTATAAAGTTCTTCTCCAGTCTTCAGAGTTGAGCGAGACCTTGAATGTCTACTGGGTAAGCATCAGAGGATGATTCAGCACTGTAAGCTCTCCTGGAAAAGATCACATTAAAAGCCTCTGTTGGATGAAAAGCATCCCAGAATACATACTCGTCTCTGTTCTGGCATGGAGTTTGAAGTGGAAGACATGTAATCTGACCGTTGTTCCTTCCCACACCACAGCATCCTGTATTTCTAACAGTGAAACCTGCAAAAGGAGATTATTCCAAATATCAGACAAGCTAAAACCAGAAATAAGGACATGGGTCATTTAGATCATTACCATAAGATGAGGCCTGCTGCAAGATATCCTCAACAATGTGGTAACCATTGATGTAGGTAAATTTCGCACTGTCTAAGTTGTCATTCAAATCTTGAACCAGGGTCGCAACTCTAGAATTGAATATCCGGATTGCGCTGTTGATTCGATCCACGCATGTGACACCATCAGGGCTATACTGAGCTAACTCACTAGGAGTACAGCCAATCAGTCCCACCCCTATCACGGCCACTTTCCTTGCCCCGTAATTGTACAATAACTGTCCAAAGAGTACAAACAATAACCATTTAGCGAAGCAGTTAATTTAATTGTTCGATGTTAACTAATCCATGGATACTTTGATCATGATTGTTTCACATGTATCGATTTCCTAAGGTTTTTATAATATGCCTCTGTCAAAAGTGATAAAAGTGAAGGATTAAAGGTGAAGATCCGTCAGCAAACAGAATCCTAAAATGGTTAATGGTCCCGGTCCACATTTATACCTTAGAACCATCACTTCCACACATCTTTAATCCTGATTCCATGCAACCTTTTCTACTGTAAATTTCTAAGAACTTACTACATAGAAGAGAAAAGAGCTCTGCATAAAAAGATGTTGCTATTTCTATAGTAGCCCTTGGGTAGGAGACTGACCGTGAGTTGCTGAGAATATTCTTGAATAAGAAGATCAGCAAACTGCTCTGGAGTATATTGGCTGCCACTTGAGTAAAAAGCAGGCATGAAATAGTTGTTGAGGTAATCGTTACTGCCCATCCCAACTGTATAGATGCATTGGCTTAGGTAATTGGCTGCAGTATCTTCATCCCCCAATATGGTCACTACTTCTGCCACTGTAGTCTGATAGTTTCTCACCTGCCCACTCATACTGATGCGACCACCCTGCAGAAATAAGTGCCAATACCAAATTACTGCATTGGGAACAATAATCCTAGTATTAAGAGTGAAAAAAATGGCTTTGATTTTGTTGACTTTCTAATGAGATTAGTCTTAATTAGAAGGTAATTACCAATTGTCGGCCGGTTTCTTCTCTTATTCCAGCAGCGGCAGACGCGAAATTCACGCCGGTGAGAATCTCTTGCCCTCTTGCAGTTGTATAAGGTGGAATGTAATTATCAAAACCTAACAGTTGAGCTGCATCCATAGAGAGAAGTTGATCACAAAGAATGTATCTTTAGAATTGAGTGAAGATAGCACAGGTAGTTAGGGACATCAAAATACTTGTTTAGTCAGGTTCAAGTCTTGATGTACTTCTATAAGGGGCATTTGTTAACTCTAAAATTAAGCCC